>APFE030818982.1:0-13424 GCA_000404065.3 Pinus taeda | reverse complement strand
ATTTTCTAGGAAGTTATATTACAAAGGGGTAAAATTCAGGGTAATTGTAGGGGCCGAAATTATGGGTTCACTGGCAATTGCAAGAGGGTCAAAATTCTAGGTCAAATCAGGCAAAGAAATTTTTGGATTAGATTGGGAGACTAGACTTGGAGGGGTTGACCAAGTTTGACCATAGGTATAGATGTGTCTCTTGTTGAACAAAAGAAATTTTCTATTGAAAAGCTTGTTGGTTTTCTCCCCTTTGTGGGTTTTCCCGGGTTAAATCTTGTCTTCTATTTCTGCATTTTGATCTCTATTGTTCTACTTTCTTGTATGGTTGAATTTATGAAGTATAATTTTTGAATGATATATTGGAATAATTTAAAATAAGATCAATATCAAACGTAATTATCTATATTTTAGAAATATTGTGCTAGTCTATATTTCACTTAGAAAATCAACACCCGCAACTCTGATACCATATGTAATGTACCTCAAAATACACCCCCAAATCCTTTTTTCCCATTGTTTGAATTATAGTTCCATATATGGTTCCCCACATGGACAAGACATATTTTTACGATGTAGGTTTAGTCATTAACCAAATCTTCTTTTCAATACTATTGCACATGTTTTGACCTTTTACACAAGGCTTGCTCATATTATAAACACATACATATTTAAGTTTTTCTTAATCATTCAATAACCATTCCTGGCCTATGGTTAAGACTTGTGACATATTAGAACATAATGCACTTAGGTCCACTATGGGGTCTTTAGCTCACCATACTCTCCAACTTAATTACTAACTAATATATATATGGTTAGGAATATATTTATTTGTGCCCCTAAATGATTCATATGTGTTAGCTCTATAATACATATTATGGGGTTCTGCCCCTTTTTTCCTTGATGTGATTAAGATTTACCCCTTCCTTATTTTATATTCTCTAACCTTGGAATATAGTATTTGGTCAATGTGATCTATGGTTTAATTTACATATGATTCATGGTCATATGTATGTTTATCCTTAATCCTTATTTGAGGTGGTGTATGACCATTACATGGAGATCATTACTTGGTCACATGGATCATTTCTATTGTTCCAGGTATGGGCTTCACACCTGACCTCCACATGGATCTACATGGTAAGTCATAGGTTTAGAAATCAACAATCTCAAATTGTTTTTGATAAATCAATGGTGGTCTAGACAAGGGTTTCTATTAGGGCTAAAAATACCTTCCCACCAGACCATTTGGTCGTTTTAATTTTGGTTATGGCTAGAGCACCACTTGACTTTTCTACAAGATATTGACCTGCCACTCCTTACTAATTGGCCATAATAGTTTTAGCTACATCTTATTTCCATGCATCAGTCTTTCTCTTTTGGTGGAGGTACATTTCAGATCCATGTGGTAGAATTGGTAAGTAACAAGGTAAAGGTTCAACCTTATTCTATGAATTTCTAATTTTTCTTTGATCATTTTTCTTGAGACCTTGGTTTAACCAATTTCTTTCTTGGCATTGCAGATTCAGTAGGGAGTATTTCCCTTAATGACAAAAATACTCTCTCAATCTCTTTCGCTAGAAAATTTTCTTTTTTAGTGTTATTATTTTGTCTTGTTAAATTTGTTGCAAGGGTTTTCCTCAATTCCCCTCTTTTCTAGGTAACCCTTGTTTTCCTCTTCATATATATGGTGTCTCAGGGTTTGATATTGAGACAATTTTTTTCTTGGCATTGCAGATTTAGTAGGGAGTATTTCCCTTAATGACACAAATACTCTCTCAATCTCTTTCGCTAGAAAAAATTCTTTTTTAGTGTTATTCTTTTATCTTGTTAAATTTGTTGCAGGCGTTTTCCTCAATTCCCTTCTTTTCTAGGTAACCCTTGTTTTCCTCTTCATATATATGGTGTCTCAGGGTTTGATATTGAGACAAGGTTTATGCTGACCCATTCCCTTTTGTGTGCAGGTGTTATGTGAGGGAATGGAATTTCTTCCGATTTCCTCTTGGCAAGAGTTTTTCATTGTCATGTAAATTCCCACTTTTTACATAAACCCTCAATTCATTCTCACATTTCTCGATTTTCCTTTGGTCGATTTACGACTTAGTGTTTACATGATGAGACAATGGCACCCATGGGTTATTATGTGGCCAAGGTTATGACCTAGATTTAAACGTTTAACCATGACCATATATATTTCATGCCATGAATTTTTTTTCTTGCATAGATTTCATTTATTGTTCAAGATTTATCCCTAGCCATATTCATCAATTTCGTACCCTTTGGGAAATTTCTGATAGAGTTCATATATGTTGTAGGTAGAATGTATGGGGTTTAGATGTGGATTCTTTCTCAAGTATAATCATGTTCCACTTGTTCTTTTGTTCCCTTTTGACAATATAATACTTTTTGTTGACAGATTTGTGACCCATATTTTATACTCACAGGGATTTTTTACATAGGTACACCAAACCCTTGGCATGGCGTATGCATTTTTGTTCAATTTGGAACCCTTTAAGTCCCTTAATATATTTTATATTCCTCCTTTATGGGTTGGATTCACTTGCGCTCTCTGGTCCATTTGTATCGAACTTCTTATATATTTTACCTTGCTCATCGGGGAATGAAAAGCCCAAAATTAATTCTCTATTTTAGGCATTATGAGAATGTCATATCTTTTACCCTGAGGGGAATTAATTTTAAAAGGAAAATATGGCCCTCTATATTTAGTTATAATAACAAAGGCTCAGAGCCTTTAATCAAATATACATTTATAATTTATCAATGATACAAGTCTAATTTGACCTCATTGTTAACTTCTTTCTTGTTCATTCCTAATATTTTGGCAGTTCTCCATGTCTTTGGCCACTAGTGTTTGACAATCCTCATGCAATTTTCCTGAGGGTATCGAATCCCAAACATACCTGCTATAACTTTCTTTACATAACACTCCTTCATTCGCCAAACGATCAGCTAGCATGTTGACTTTTCTTCGCACATGAACAAGGTTAAACGTTCTCAAGGTTTGTAGGTGGGTATGAATGCGCTGAAAGACTTGCATAAGCCACCAATGTTTTGAAACTGGTTCCAAATTCAAGTTATTCTAGGACCAAAAACACACAAAAAAAATTAAGTCGTTGAATTGAATTATACTGGACAAACAATGCATTGTATAAGTTATTGGAGATAAAGATATGCAAAGATAAAGGTAGACAACAATATGCTAAAATGTAAAAGCTACACATAATTCCCTCAAACCCCACCCCATCCTACTTATGAATGAGAAACCAAAGAAAGAGCTACAAAGGCTATTGTTAACAACATGAACATGGATCTATTTCCTAAACCTCCTTATTTATCTCGTTTATCTTAGATTCCAAAGAGAACCATATAATTTCCTCCTCATTCATTAGTATTATTTTTAGTTTATTAATGTTAATAAAATAAATAAACATATATCTTAATTTAGGACTATTTTAAACAAATTTCCTAATCTTTGAATGATGAAAATAATAACGCATCCATATTGTTTTTATCCTTAGAAAAAAAATTAATACTTGTACTCTTTTGTTTTTAATATATTAATATTAAAACTAAAAATTAGAAATTAAATCATATAAATTATAAGAATTGAATACATAACAGTCTTTTTCCCTATATTTTTAACTATTTTAATTTTTTAACTATTTTAAAACATTAATGAAAGAAGTTATATATTTATATATCTTAAAATTCAATAACATTTTACGTAAAGGTTTTCTTGAAATTTAAAACATTTATATAAAAATTGATGTAAAGTTTTTTTGAAATTTAGAACATTTGTTTATAATAAATTTCTAATAATAAAAGCATGATAGTGTAATTTAATTTCAGATTATGATTAAGCTGAATATATTAATGTATGAAATCAATATATATAGAGAGAATAATTGAGTGAAAATATATCATCTTATAAATAAAATTTAACCAAACCATTGAGTATCATCACCATAAAATATCATTCATCAGTCTAACAAATAATTTAACGAGAAGATCGACACACATTAACCCGCGACTCTCAGGTAATCGACCTACCATTACGAACCACGAACCACGCGTAAAACAATTCTCCAGTCACGGAGGGATACGTGGACAACTTCATTCCCTTATCATATCATTAACACAGTAAACAATTTCATTCCATTATTAAATAAATTATCACAACGGAGAAAACAGAGTAATAACATCCATGTTTTGTTGAGCAGACCATTATTCAGTCATTCGACGCTAACATTGATTTGGTTTCGGGACAAACCAAATCACCGTCCTTATTGTTTTGTCATTATCATTCTTCTTCTACCTGCGGCAGACGATTCCACGACCACCACCAGCGACGCTGTTGCAGTTGATTGCACTGGTGATGCCGAATTGATGATCGCTGGAGGAGGAGGACCCGAAACGGGCAACTTTGCAGTCTGGGGCGAACAGGCTGGAAGCGACATATTTGGATTCCCCTCCCATGACGGGCATCGCCACCCCCATCTTCACAGGGCTCCTGTATTCTGCCCCGTATGTCTGTCCAAGCACACCGCTCACATCGGGGCTGAGGGAGTAGAACTTGAAGCTCAGCTCCAGATGGGCGAAGCAGTCCTCGCCAACGACGATCCCGTACTTGTGGACTCGTGACTCCTCTTCAGTGATAGGCACCACGCGAGCGCTAATCTTGAACTTGTCCTCCACTTGAATCACCACTGCATTGGTGTGGTCGGAACGAGTTACATTAAGTCCAGAGGCTGTTGCCCACGTAGCCCCCACACCGGGCGGAAGAGTTATGGGTTGGCCATCGAACAACATCATCACCTGGTCCACTGAATTGTCCCACGTACTCACCTTTTTGGCGCCCAAGTAGAGCTGGCGACCATCATCCAACAGCACTCCAATGGACTACACCCACGTGAAGTCTCTACCCATTCCTTGGCCTCTCTTGCCAATGAAATGAGCGTTGATGTGGAGATTGGAGTCGGAAATGAGACAGAAATCATGATCTCTCTTCCCGTGGAAATAGAACATGATGCCATCACCTCCTATGAAGCGGGGATCCTGGCACACACCTCCAGGCTTATCACAAGCTGCATCACATTGTCATTCACCACAACCATATTAATAATCTCATTCAGCATTAAAGACATTAAAGAATATAGTACTAGGTATACTAATGAATACTGTTACTTACGACAAACAGTCTTGCAGGTCTTGCAGTCCATGTCGCAGTTATATGCACAGTTAGCCGGGCAATCATATTCATATCCATAGCATCTGGGGTACCAGGTATCCGTGCATTTTGCTTTACCTACTGCAGACGCGGCGCTCACCATGAGCATCAAGCAAACTGCAGCAACAGCTACAAAATTCATGAACGTATTTGCAGCCATGATCGATTGATCAAGTAATTGCAAGGAGTTGTGGACCTTGAGTCGCTTCACTGCGCTGCTGTGATGATGTTCTTTGGTATGAATTGCATTTTATAGCTGGTGCACGCTGATGTACAGGGTGGAATCACATTTTTCTTCCACTATCTTACGAATTCAACGCTACACTAATGTATTATATTCTATTATTTATTAATATGTACAACTCATAATTCAAATCTGCACTCATCCATGGGATTGGAGGTTCCCTTCCCATTAATGTTGGCTGTGCAGACTAGAATCAATTGCAAATCAATAGTGTAATGGATTGGGATGGGGCATCTCGCCTCCCCATTACTTTCGGCTTTCACCGATAGTTGCAACGAGATTGCTTTAAGAATAGGCGACTAGAAATGCTTTCTTTCTGTAATAATAAAGGCGTGAGTCAGAATCAACTAATTACATGTCGCTAATGCAAATGGTAGCTTGTAGTTTAGTTTAACTGCCGGATGCTTTTGATTTCTTTTTAAATATTTTCCCGGTTTTAGAATGGCAAATATGTTTGATTTTCTAAAATGGTGACTTTAAATTATGTGATTTATGTATATCGTAATTTATGTATATAAAGTGTTCCAAAAATTGCTAAGGAATTTTAAAACACATTTCAAAATGACAAAAATACACAAACTTACCCCACCCAAAAAAAATTAATCACGAAATTCCAAAAAAACAACTAAAAACAGATAATAATTAATTAAAGCTTCCGGATACACTTTGGATTGTGACCATTTTAACTCACCACCTTACTTCTCAATTGGAGCAGAACACACTTGCGAAAACTTGCAATATCCTCCGAGTAACACTCCGCACACTTGCTTGACAACCTGTTAAGCTTATGGAATAGCATTATTTTTAATATCCGGACATTACCCTGGGTAGTTGGTACGGTTCATTAATGATTTTTTATTGAGATTTGTATGGCACTTACCATTAATACATGATATGGTGTTGTCTATTCACATAACTATGATATAATAATAATGATATACATAAAATGTTTAATAAATAAAGTTATTTTAACAAAATTTCAAAAGCAATATCTTAAATTTATTAATATTAAGCAATAATGTTTCCCAATAATTATATAATTATTTTTTATTAATAAGTTTTTATAAGTAACTTAATTAGTGATCAAAGTGTTATGAAGTGTTATGTATTATGAGATTCAGTTCAAATGTTATAAACTAACTATTGTATATGGAAGGGCAATGTTATGATATGATAACTAGTGTTTATGTAAGGGAAATGTTATAAAATGGTATGTGCCATGAGATTCAAGGTCAAATTCCCTAAACTAACCCATATCTATGGAAGGGACAAGCATAGGCACCTATAGGTTATATGGATAATTGTTGTTAGGTAATTTAATTGTTTTTAAATTTAGGTATTTAATCACCAATTCATTTGTGTGATATTGTGAAGAATAAGCCCTATATGTGCGTAAATTAGTATATCAAAACTACCAAATGACACTAATTAAACTATTTTTGTGATTTAAAAATTACTTTTGTATCCCCAAATTACAGTGTCCAACTATGCACGTGAATGCTAATTTCCCTAATTATTATGAAAGTTACAATATATTCAAATCAAGAATTGAGTTTTAAGTTCTTATAGCTTTCAAATACAATTTGGGAAGGAATCAATACCTTTGCATATACAATGAAATTGTGATATCAAACCAAATAAACACTAATACGAACAAGATTAAAACCAAATCAAAATAGAATTGGAAAATGTAGTTAATAACTATAATTAAATTTTAAAGTAAAACAAAAAATGCACTTTGTGTAGTGGGTCCTCCTTCCTCGGGTCTTCATTACTAATTCTGCTAAAGATCAAGGCTCAACTCAACATTTACACACTCAGATTGAGTTCATATGGAAAATATTAATAGAGCACAAAATATGAAAGCCTTCTACAATTGGTCCATAAACATATGCTTAATATTCAAAGAATGGCACAATATGCTTCTCATCTTGTTTTTATAGAATTATCTAATGCTTTATCAAACTAAAATTTCTATGACTATGGCTACAGATTAAAAATGAAGTATCCATGAAGCAAAACAAAGGGTGTGGGATTATAAAACAAAGGATCCAGGAAGAAATGATTCTAATAATTGTTTTGGCTTTGATTTTATTGGCACATGGTACCAAGATCCACTTATTTTAATTCATCATGATCACTTACTCCTCTAATCAAATCAAACAACTATTAAATCCATTAAATACACCATCATTGACTCAATCATTGGCCATCCTTGCCACACTTTCTTATTGCATATATGATTTAGTTGATGAACATGTATCCACCTTCATGATGGCCGGTGTCTTCTCCAACTCGCGGTTTATCTATTGGTACATTTCTTATGGATTCTGTAAGCATAAAAATATCTTCAAATTCTGAAACTGCAAAAGTTATTGATTGTGTAGCTTGCTTTTCTTTGTCACTTATTGTCTTGAAAAGTTTAGGTTCTAGTGGAGACTTAGAAGAAGATGTTTTCTTGAAAATAGTAATCAAGCTTTACACTAATATATCGTCATCCTCTAGGCTTTGTTCTTCCAATGAATCTTCAACTTCTATTATTTGTTTCCATGAAATTTTGCATCACTTTTATGTTATTCTTGACTCCCGGTCAGACTTATAGTCTTCCTATAGCAATAGACATCCATAAGGATTCCCTCATTGTTTCAATTGTTTGTTTTTCCTTGTCCTAGGGTTTTGGATCCTTTGTTCCTTATTCTAGTTGAAATTTGTTTTGAAATTATTTCGTCCTTGGGGCTCTTAGAACCACCTTTCTTTTGGTGAATTTAATTATTTTTCTTGAGCTTCAGGCTTAATCTCTATATGTTTCCTTCTTCTCCCTCTAGTTTTATTTTTTCCTTTTCAACTCTCGGCATAGTGAATGCTAGGGTTTCACCTAGTTTCCTTGCCTCCACTAGTGACTCTATAAATCTATTTGTTACCAAGAAATCATTCTAGGTCTCATTCCTCTTTTGTATCTCATCCATAACTAACATTTTCATTAACCCAAAATGATAAATATTATGTTCTTAGTTTCAAGGGTTCTTTTAAATACCATTTTCCATCATTTTAGGGCTACTTAATAGGTAAAAGGGAAGATTGATCTTTTTGTTAACTTGAAAATGCATCAATAGCCTTAAATGATAAAATAAAACTAACCTATATCACTCTTTGCAAGTGACATATTTTTGTATGATGAATAGAGCATCCCTCCATTTCTTTTTTAGTATCTTTAATGGAATGGCTTTTAAAATTTTGATAGCTCCCTCAGGGTATTTAATAGTTTCCTCTGGCTATTTTCCTTCACTTAATAGTTTTTAAACCATTTTTCCCCATCGAGTGGAAATTCAGTAACCCTGGCTATAGATTCCTATGAAATCTATAACCATAAATATCCCACTTGTGCTCAAATACTATTGAAGTCTCTGCAAATTATATTGTTACTCTCTCATTTTCTCATGTGAACTTCTACAAGATGGGTAGCCACCCTGCTCTTTGAAACTTCTTGTTGCACTTTAGATATGCTTGAATAATTTCAAACCCATTGGGTTTGTTTCTTATTATTGGACCCCTTACTCACCCACCAAAGTTTGTGAGCATAAAGATTCAATATTTTTGCCCTTCACACTATATCCTTGTTTTTGTAATTTATTTAGTGCCTTATAGAAATGGCATAGCAATATGTGGAAATGGAATTTTTAGATTATGAAATTGGAAATAAAAATTATGCATTATGTTACATCCACACCATCAAAAGCAAATGGTTAGTAACATTTTTCTACATTAAATCATGAGATAGTGTGGAATAAACATAATTTTTTAGCATGATTTTGGTTTATATCACATGATTACCACAATATGTGGTGAATCACCTAAGTTACTAAGTCATAATGACCAGGTAAGGTGTGAAATTCAAATGAGATCAGTGATACAAGAAAATATTAGGATATATGAAGTGTGTTAAAAGAAAAATGGAAGGATATACACTAATAGGAATTAAAAGGGTTGATTTTTTACTTTATACAAATTTCAAACTTTTTGAATAGTAATTAGATTAGAAACTATTACCTCATATTTACCTTGAAGTTGTAACCTTTTTTTAGCTACAAAATTATTGGAGGAATGCCACTATTGATATTTCCTCTAAATACCTTATATTGTTTATAATAATATGCTTTAAATGTTCCTTGAACAATGAATAATTTCATGAAAAAAAAATGCATGAAATTCTTTGAAGAAATAAAAGAATACATTCTGATTTTGAGATTTTGGTAGCTACATAAACACCATTATTATTATCATCATCATCATCATCATCATCATCTTATTTTCTATTTTTGAAATTCTTTTTAAATTTATTGTGAAAAAAAAAAATAGTTTGAGATAGAAGTAGGAGGAGAATTTCTCTCACTTAGAATCTCCAATTCATATTGTTGTTACAGATTGTTGGTGAGCTTCTCCATGGCTAAAGGATTTTGCTATAACCGTAGCCTGTGACTATTTACCAAAAAAGTGGTTCCTTCATCATCAATAGTTTTAATTTTCAGTAACCCATTATCAAAATATTCCAAACTTTCACATGGTCCTGACTAATGGGTAGTGAACTTCCTTTTAAAATTTTTGAAGTTGGAATTAAAAAGAAGAGACTAATCACCAACTTGAAATTTCATTTTGTTCAAAAAATTATCATGTTGTTTCGTTTTCTATCAGTGAATGAGTGTAGTATTTTGAATGGCCTCTTCTGGTACCTCATCTAATTCATTGAATTGATTTATCTTATGTTGTTATGCTTTTGAAATATTTAAACCATGTTTTGTTATTTTTCAATTGATATTTATCTTGGACTCAATAGGAAGAAATACGTGTTTCCCATATCACCAATTCATATGGTGAAATTCCAATCCAAGTGATCAAGTATGTCCATGATGTTTTTGGAAGTCGTTCCACCCAATATTTATGATGAAGTTGAACTATTTTGGCGAGAGTAGCTTCTAGAATTTCATTGGTTGACTCTAATTTTCCATTGACTTGTGGATTATATGGGGTATATTTGAGCTACATGATCTAGTACTATTACATAATATTCGACACAATATTTGATTTAAATTGAGCACCCTGATCTATTACAATTTCTCTAGCTACACCAAAACATGTAAATATATCTTCAATTAAGTCTATAATTGATTTTCCATTATCTCTAAGGAGAGGTTTAGCTTCAAACCACTCAGTAACATTATCTACATATACAAAAATATAGATTTTATTTATTGAAGTTGGAGTGATATGTCATACAAAATCTAGAGCCCATTTTTTAAAAGGCTCAATAAGTATCTAAACAAGCAAGAACATCTCATCAGTTGATACTAATAAACCCATGAGTTGGAAATTGTCACAACTCCTAATGTATTATTTTTCATCCCTAAAGAGGGAAGTCCAATAGTACCCCAAGTGTAATACTTTATAGGTTGTTTTCCTATCTACAAATTTTCCTCTACAAGGTTCATCATGACATGCTTTTAAAATGTTATATACTTCATCTTCTCACACACATTGTCAGGTGATCAAATCAGGTCTTGTATGGAAGAAATCCCCTCCAATATTAGAATATTTGGCACTTGACCTTGTAATCTTCTTATTTTATCTATGTGACAAATGCTGCAGTAACTTTCCTATATCCAAATCAATTAGAAACATAAAAAACTAAAGAGACAGTAGAAATTGCAAATAAATGTTCATATGAAAATTTACGAACTATAGGAACTAATTCATCTTCCCGATGGAGTCTAGAAAGAAAATTTGCAACTTAATTTTTTTTTTGGGTCTCACTTGTAGTAAAATAAGCCACCTAGTTATCTTGCCATTGGCAATTGGTTTTTTAATTAGACATAAAATGTAATAATTATCAATATGAATAAAAATATTGTAGCCCATGATATAGTTCCTATATTTATTTATTGCATGTACCATTACAAGATATTCCTTTTCTATTACTACAGAATTAAGCTTTGCAAGTGTTAAATTTTACTTACAAAATAGCTAACATAAAAAATTTGATTTTCTTTTTGTCATAAAATTCCCCTAAAGCTATATTTGATACCTCAGTAGATATATGAAAAAAAAGAGACCATTTTTGTCTACTCAAAATAGGTGCTTCAAAAAGTTTCTTCTTCAATGTATCAAAAGAAATTTGACAAGGAATATTTCAAACAAAACACTATCATTCACAAGAAAATCATGGCAAGGCTATTTTGTAAAATTTTCTATGAATCACCTATAATAAACTACATGTCCCAAGAAAATTCTCACATCTTTTTTAGTTTTAGGTACTAGAAGTTTAGAAATAACTTATATTTTTGTTGTATGGAACTTGAATCTTTCATATGCAATACAATGTCCCAAAACGATTCCTTTAGCTAATAACATGTGGCATCTCTCATAACTTCATCAAAGATTAGTTCTTGGCATCAAATAAGAACTTTTTCAATATTTTTCAATGCTTCCTCAAAATAATTATCGTAAATTATAAATTAATCCATATAAACTTCTACACCATCATGAATCAAGTCAGAGAAGATACTTAAAACAACTCATTAAAAATTAGTAGGAGCATTCATAACCTAAAGGGTAATACTTTCTAAACATAAGTCCCCCATGGAAATGGAAACATTGTTTTATGTCTGTCTTTTGGTGCGAACTGAATTTGATTATAATTACTAAAACCATTAAGATAGGAAAATTACCTTTTTTATACTAATGTATCTAATTTACTAGTTGCTCCCAATCTATCTTTTCCTTTACTGGGCCATGATTTCCAACCTTAACCTTTCTGTGTGAGCTGCTGATAGAAGATTTTGGCTTTCTAGACAACCTCGTTCATTGTTTTCAAATTATCAATCTCAATGCCTTCCTTATATGGAAGAGGGACACAGTTAACAAATTGTCGTACCTTCTCTTTTTCTTTTCGAATATAAGGAACATATCTTAGTAGATTTGAAAATTTTGCCACGAGCTCATCCGTAATCATTTAACCCAACTTCAAATCATGAAATTATTTTTCCTTGTCATCAACATATCTTTTAGTTTAGTATTTTTTCTTGAAATGTTTATGGAATTCTTCCCAACTCGCTATTTTTTCTTCTATATTATGTATGATTCTCGCCTCTTCCCACTGTAGTGAGGCTTTTCCTTGCAATTGGTAGACAATTAGTCTAGGCTTCACTTTGTTGGAATATTCATATACTTGGAAATATTTGGTCATGTTTAGCAACTAGGCTTCTGTTGCTTCTTGTTTTTAACCATCAAATGCAGGTGGTTTGATCTTTTTGAACTCTCCATAAAGTTTTATTTTCTTTTTCTTGCTTAGTTTATATGCCTTTGAAGATGTTTTGTCTAATTCTTCCTCACTCACAAGTTTTTCATTCCCACTCTCATGTTCATCATTCAAACTCTCAACATTACCATCTACATTTGTTCACTTTAACGAGTCATCTCGACCCTCCTCCACCTCTGGATCTAGAGGTATGTGATTTATCTTTTCAATCAAATCCTTAATGAGTTTCTCATGCTCTGAAATTTCCTTTAGCAAATGCTCATCACTAGCCTTGATACTGGCCAACTTTAGTTTCATGTCCTTTACCATTTCTAGCAGTTGGGTTATTGGAGGTAAGATTTCATCTCTTAATTGGACCCAAATATGCTCTCCTTCACCCAGATATTTGGCAGAAGATTCCACCTTTACTGTAGTATTTTCTTCTTACTTCTATGTAGCACAAAACAATAACTTAATTAGTTTTCAAAAACACAACAATAATTGTATTAGATTTAAGTTGTGGTTCGGCCCTTAGGCCTCAAAATTTGAACCTACTATTGAATTTGTAACTATTTTTGGTATTCATAATCTATATTTGACCACTTGATGTATTTTATTAATTATTGCAAAGCATATTCTAAATGCTAGGGTCAAAA
>APFE030818979.1:146461-195450 GCA_000404065.3 Pinus taeda | reverse complement strand
ATATATAAAATGCTCCTTCTGAAATTGTTGCTCCCACCCCCGTTTTCGCTCCCGCTCCCCACTTTCGCTCCCGCTCCCAAGTAACATTGGTTTCCCTAAATGACTTTTGGGCGACCCAAAAATCTAATGGCTCATATTCATTTAGATCAAGAGATGAGAATAAATGTGCATTTAATTCTCACTTTCTATCTTTTAACTCACCCATTAAATAAAGTACCCACATTGTACTTTATGTCTAAAGTCATTTTTCACTTTATAATTTAACATTGACTTTACCACTTAAAAAGTCACTTTCACTTTATAAAGTCACACTTAGGAAAATAATTATTTTGGACACTTTTCCTTAGGTAGAGACTAACCCATGGGAAACCACTTGTCCAAGGTACATTAAAAATCAACAACACTACCCATCTTTAGACAATAGTGCACCCCCTTGAAACCCAATCCACTATGTCAGGTAATCGACCTAAGGAGGGCCATTCTTCTTGATATTGTGTCATCATTCATATTCCCTTCATTCCATCGCTCTTGAATATTGGCATTGGTCTTCTCATCCCTCCCTCACCAATATTTCCTTTTTCTCTCAAACCCAACTTGATCACTGGGGTTACTTGTAATATCAGCCTAGTCCTTATTGCTTATGCCCTAGTGATTTTTAGGGGAGGCTTCCTCAAAGCCAGAGGAGAACCAGCCTAAAGATGCAAAGGTAGGTCGTTGAGGTGGTAGTGGGTGACCTATCGAGGTTCCACTTGGATTGTATTTACCATGGTGTTATTTGGAGCTTTTAGCATTCTAATGTACAATTTGAGTGGTAACATTTTTGATGTTGTTGTCGGGAGCAAAGTGTTTCTCCACACTCTTGGATCACAACTCCACGAAGGAACAAAGCCCTTGTTCCTTACAACTTTGAAGACTTTGTTGGATGTATAGGTGAGCATATCCAACAACTAAGAAGGCTGGAGAAGCAAGCTCATGTTGGTGACTCCATCAGGGCATTTTGTATGGCATGATCAATATCTATTATAGATTCTCCTTTCAACCTTGCTTTGAAATTTTACATGTGAACACAATGCTATGCTCCAATTGATATTTCAATATGTCAAGGATTTCCCTATGACCATCCTTGCATAGATTCAGAGGCAATTTCGAGTTTTAGTGGATACGGTGATTTAGTCCCACAGCATATACATGTATTTATGGAATTCATCCACAACAATGCCCCTCTTTTGTGAAGACAATATGATGAACTTTTCACCCTCATATTGAAGGGATGTGCAAGGGGCTAGTTCAGTAGCTTAAGGGGATGTTTGTGTCTTTTTCAGAATTTTTGAAGGCATTTTTTGCACATGGGCTTATGATGGTGAGGACTGGTTATCCTTTTTCAAAATATAAAAAATTTCTTTCTGTAGGAAGGTGAGGACTGGGTTGAGGCATTGAGGAAGGTCCTAGACCTTTTGTGGAAGATAATGAGAACAATTTTTGTGTAGAAGAGGAGGCAACAAGCCATATAGTAGAGCTTGAAGATTCAAAATTTCAATCCCAGAAAATTAGATACTTGATGATGTACAATTGGACAACAATGAGCTTAGGATACAAAATTTTGAAAATGGTAGCCTCGCCCTAGCAATGGATAATATTTGCAGCTTGAAATTTCTTAAAGAAATTCACAGTGCCATGCTTTAAGAAGAAAATTAGATTTGGGCAGCAATGTTGATATTTTCATCCTTCTAGTAAACCGTATTGCAGGTTTTATGGGGAAAATGGTTGAAAGTAAAGATTTCAGATACGAGTTTGCAATTTGCAGCCCCTTATGTGAATACGAAATCAATATTTTCAGCCATCTGGAAAGTGAATGGACAATTGTTCAAAAAGAGAAATAAATAAGAAAAAATTGTTGTTATAGAGACATTTATTTCAGATCTGCAATATGCGGATGACGTGTGGGGATTTTCAGATCCGGGTATCAGTTATATCAGCCCATTTCAAGAATATATTAACAAATCTTGTGGTAGCTCCTTTCTATTTGCAGGTTCACAGGAAGATATAGTTATTTTGCAGGTGCCCAGATGCATTTTTAGAATGATGCTTATAGAGATTTCACTGTTCAGTGCACAAGCAACAAATTTTCAGTGTCTTTGTTCTGTACAATGATTAAGCACAGAGGAAGAACACAGTCGATTGATGTATTGCTGAAGTGGCTACACTGGATTTTTGATTTCACCTAGCAGTGCCACTTCAAGCATGTTAGAGTAGGGTAGGAGATGAATAAGTCCACCTGGACAGTAGTTGTAACAGATTGTATGTTTTTGGCTGATGCTGATGTACAATGATGAGATTTTGGGATTCTCACATCCTCCTATGTGGAGCAACTGTCCGACAATTGGAGTCAGTTGTTACCCCTCCTTCCAGTCGAGGTAGTTGCAGTTAAATTCTTCACTCTTATTCAACAGGGGCAGGTTGGAGACATGAATATATTTGGCCATTTTCATGTTTCTCTAGGGATTTCATGGATCTCAATGCATAGGGCTCTTGGGTCCAAAATTCAACAAGGGCTCATTTTTTTGAGCATGATGCGTACTTGACCTGCTATGTTGAAATTTTTCCAAAAGAAAGGGGGCATGAGCAAAATGTGTCAAATTATATTTATGTTGCATGCAAGATGTTTTACGTTGCATGTCATGCATAGAGCCTCCTATCACATGTGCCAGCCTCCTAGAGCCCAAATGTAATATTCTAGGGAAATTTTTGCCCTAGGTTTTCTTTAGGCAACTAGGGTTTTCACAAACTTCTTTTTCTGTTCAAAAAATTGAAATAACTATTCTAGCATAAATGTAACCTTCATTAAACAGTCCTGCTCTTTCAATAAATACGGCAACCATACAGTGCAAGGCTTAGAATTTAATCATTCAATAATTGAATAGGATTGATATAACCCGAATTCAACTGTCCACATAAATCAAACCAATTCAGTACAATTTCAAACAGTTCTAAGCTAATTATGAATTCAACAGAGCTAGATAACTGATCACTGTCCTATTAATTGAACCAAGCTACACTATTATGGTCCTGACCAGAGAAAGTTGTCTGACTAGCTTCGGGATGAACCCTTGTCCTGCTACAGGGTTTGTCTGCACTGGGACTATAACTCAAAATTGGAGTGCAAGTTGCCTCAGGGAAATAATGAGGTGCCTGAAGGTTATGCGAACTCTGGTCTGCTCAGAACTCCTCCAAAATCTGTCTCTGTGTTTGCTTCAGGAACTTTGAACTGCTCCAGACTTCCGTCTAGCCTCAGTGAGGGCTCATACCAGCCTGAAAGGTCTCTTTTCACTCTTGTACAATCTTGGGTGGCCACAAAATGATTATCGTTGAACTCGTCCTACAATTCTGCCCTCAGAAATGATGGCGTTTAACTCTAGAATTTTGGTTTGCTTCAGCTGGTCTCTCCTTGTGCCACAGGGTGATCTCACATGGGGTTGACCTCGTGATTTGATCTGTTCCACAAATTAGTCTCTGTTTGGCCTCAATTCAACTCTTTAGCTTCAGGAGGAATGCAAAAACCTCGTCTCAGCTTCTTCACCAATGCTTTGCTAATCTTCAGATAGATAATAATCCCTGCTTGCCAGAACATAAATAAAAGATAGAAAATGGGTTTACTAACTAGGGTGGAATCTTTCACGACCGAAACTAGTAGGAGAGAAGGGGTCTTAAAACCCTCAGAGTCACAACTCAAGAAAACAAATGATTCGATCCACAAATGATGATGCTTCATTTGATATCAACACTTCTCTATTTGTAGATTTTTCCATGGGCTCCAAAATCTGAGGGGTTGTGGGTGCAACCCCCAATTTTGGGTTCTTTGCCCCAGTCGACCCAACTTTTGCCCAATGTTGCCCCAAGATAGGAAAAATTGGGTTTTTACCTATGTTGCATTCGCTGTGGAGATAGGGGGTACTGGGGGACGAGTTTCCGGGATGGCTGGTGCGCACTCCCAAATTTTCAGGGGACGACAAGTTGAGAACAGCAAGTGCGACCACTAATTTTTAAATTTATTAAAAAATAAAAATTAAAATAAAATTTAGTATTTCACGTAAACATGAATGATAAATTAAAATATAAAAATTAAAACTATTATTAATTTTGAAATTCCAATCACAAAATAAAATACTAAAGTCTAATACTATCTAATCATCATTGCACATCACAAAAACAAATCTTGTCATCATTGCCCATTGTCAAAAACTTAAGAAGTATTATTAGTCTACTACAACCTACAATCTACTATTGTCTACATAATCATTCTATGATGCATGAAGAATCATTTCAAAATTTAAATAGTAGCTAAAATTTAAAGATTAAAGTAAAATTTAATAAAACTGTAAACATGAACAAGTCATTAAAATTTAATTATACATTCCAAATTAAATGTCTAGAAACTAAGAACCTTGCGGGACCTGTCATCAATGTAATGTATATCATAATCATTTAGAATCGCTATTATTTACAGAGCACAAAGAGTATTACCATCCCATCTATTTACCTTGTAACATTAAGCATTAAAGATGAGTTAGCCACTGTAATGTTTATTTCAGGAGTAACAAATGTTATGTACAAAAGAAATAATGTCATAAAGTGAAATAAATTATATATAATAAATGATGCTTATGTTAATGTATTCAGGGAATTAGTTGATTGGTTCTTAAAATGAATAATGGAACTTGCTATGTATATAGACAACACCACTAGTTATTCAGTAACACATTGATATATCATCTTATCTCTCATCTAGTCTCTCCTGCTCGTCTCTTGCATATATTTAACATGATATTAAAGTCATGGTGATCGTGGCATAGAGAAATTTCTAAGATTCATGCCAAGAAAAGGTTTGTCACAGACATGGAGAAAGAGACAATTTCAAATTGAAGGCAAATGAATTCATGGAGTATAGTGACTTTAAACTGTAAACATGAATAAGTCATTAAAATTTAATTATAAATCCCAAATTATGAGTCTCAAACTTCACCCTGTCGCTCGACTCGTACCTCATCTGCAACCTCCGCTTAAGTTCTCTCAACTCTGTTTACCTTTGTTGCCGTGAATGGAGTTCTCTGTTCAACATTTACCTTCGCTTGTCGTCTCAAACTTCGCTCGACTCTTCCCTACAACCCTCATTTACTTGCAACCTTCACTCGAGCTCAGTGTTTACCTACAACCTTCACAACTTGTGTTTACCTTCATCGTCGTGTCCCTGTAACAATGTTTACCTTCGTCGTCGCCGCCTACTATAGCATGTAGTATGTGATAGGTTTAGTTTAGTGTGTATGCAATAGGTTTAGTTTAGTCAATAAGTTTAGGTTTCAAAATTTGTTTTTTAATTTTTTGACTTTAAAATTTAGAACTTAGGTTTTCAAATTTATGTATTTATTTTTTTTATTTTTTTATTTTTTATTTATTTATTTATTTATTTATTTTTTTTAAGTTTAATGTGCATGATATTGGGGGATGTCCTAAAGTACCTTGAAAAGTTCCCGAGTTTTCAAGGGAGCCTAGAAGTCCCCAAGTCCCCAATGGAGTCCCCGACCAATTAGGGAAGTTTCCAATGAGTTCCAAAGTACCCGAAACATCGGGACAAAGGGAACACCATGAATTTTGGTGGGGACGGGTCCCCGCGCAATATAGGTTTTTATCCCTTTATCAAGACCATAGCCTACGGGGCAGGATATACTATTTCGTCCTCCATTAGCCTATCAATTTGGAGAATACATTACTGTCCCCCCTTCTCGAAATTGTTTGCCCTCAAGCAATTGCAAATTGGGATGTTGTGAAACTCGTTCCTTCCCATATGGCATCTTATTCTGAAAGATTCTTCCATCTAATAAGATATTCTAAATTATTGTGTCCCTTAGTTTCTTTCTCGTACTGCCATGATTGCTTCTGGGATTAGCTCTAGTTGTCCTTGTTCGTCCAAAGGGAGCAATTTGATAGAAGTAGTGACTTGCTGCCCGACAACCTTCTTGAGACATGAAACATGGAAGACATTATGAATTCTACTTTCTTTTGGCAGTTCTAACTTGTATGCCACTTCTATTTTCCAAAGAACTTTGTAGGGTCCATAAAAACTTGGCTTCAACTTTTTTGCACTATTTTTCTTGAGTGTAGATTGTCTATATGGTTCAATCTCAAAAATATGAGGTCTTTTACCTTAAAGCTGTGTTTTGTTTCGTGTTGTTCTACGTACATATTTTTTCTGATTTTGTGTAGCCAGTAGGTTTTCTTTGAGTGTCCCGAGAATATCTTGGCTTTCTTGTATCTAATCTTTAGGTAATGGGGGATTTGTGCCGAAGACAGTGCCGATAAGGATGGAGCATCATAATCGTACAATGCTCTAAAAGTTGCCCTCCCAATAGACAAATGATAAGTGGTGTTGAGACAATGCTCCCCGAGGTATAGCCATTTGATCCATGCTTTCTGTTGACCAATCACGTAGTTATGTAAGTATTCCTCAATCCATTTATTCACGATCTCTATCTGGCCTTCTGTTTGTGGATGATAGCTGGTGCTTGGGGTTAATTTTGCCTCGACTAGCCTGAAGAGTTCTTGCCAAAATGCTCCCATAAATTTGATATCTCAATCACAGATTATATTTTTACGCAATCCGTGAAGTCCGAAAACTTCTTTGAATTATAGTTTTGCCACCTGTGGAAAATTGGCAACTTAGGGATGAATTTCTAAAAATAGAATTTGTAAAAATAGAGAGTCTAAAAATAGAAAGCCTAAAAATAAAATTTCAAAAAATAGAAAGTCTCAAGATTTGCATCAATTGGTAATCGTATTGTTGATGAAAAATCACTTCTTATCATTAATCAATCTTAATAGTTCAATCTCGATTTAATATTTTATCATTAATATTATTATTATCCTCTTTATGATATTATTATTATTATTATTAAAAGGAATTTCAAGGCACTCAATCATGGCTCTCAATAATGTTCTCTTACACTCTCATTATTGGGATGGTATATTCCTCTTACACTCTCATTAATGCTCTTACACTCTCTTTCACTCATTAAAGCTCATCATAAAAGATTCTCTTACACTCTCTCACTCAATAAAAGCATATCATAAAAGATTCCTCTTACGCACTCTTTAATGCATACATTACACTCTCTCTTAAAAACATAAGTTACAGAGGCATGCGTAACTCCTTAATGACATGAATTACAATTCCTAAACGGGCATGAGTTACTCTCTCTCTTAGCATACGAATTACTCCTCCTTTATGGCATGGATTCGTTGCTCCTCCTATATATATGTGCCTCATTCTTTTTCCCCTCACTACTTGTGCATTGTGAAAGAAGAATTCGAACTTGAGAGATAGTGAGAGAGAATTCAAGAAGATTGTGAGAGAGAGACTTGGAGAGTAAGAGCAGAACTTTGTGAGCCAAGGTTGATTTAGTGCTTCATTGTTTCTGTAATGACCCATCTTTAATAGAGAACACAAGAATATTAGCATGCATACAATGCATGCTAATATTCTTGTGTTCTCTATTAAAGATGGGTCATTACAGTTTCAGTGTTGATTTAGTTGAAGGGAAGACTGTTTCAATGTGTGCATTTGCTGCTGCTATCAGTGATCTTCATGCTACAACTTGTTCATATTTGGGTGAACTTACCGATTCTCTTGATCTCTCGTTGTACTCTATATCTTTGCTGAACAATTGATTTCTAATAGAAGAACAATTTGGTTGGGTTTTCCCCTTGTGGGTTTTTCCCTGGTCATTGGACCTAAATTCTCTGTGTTTCATTGTATTCTTGACTATCTTCTATTGTGCATTTGATTTGTGTTCTATCTACAATTTCTTATCTAATATTGCAGCATAAAAAAAGTTTTGTAATAAGTGTTTGTTACAACATAGAACACCAAAATTTGAACATGGTATCAGAGCTTTGGTGAAAACGAACTCAAGAAAACAAGTGTTGTTCCAACCCATTTTCTGTTGAAATATCACTTGTTGTTCATTCTACTTGCTGCTCATTTTTTGCTAAAATATCTCTTCTTTTTTGCTGCTAAAATATCTTTTGCTGTCCCTTACTATATACTGCTGAAATTTTGCTACTGAAATTTTACTACTACCGTTCTTCCAAAATTTCAAGGAACCCAAGATATGATAGTAATATTGCAGATAATAATTAAGGTGTTGCATGTGTTTAATAGTTTTGTGGTTTTTGGTACTTGTTGATGCATGAAAAAGTAAAGAGTAATTTTACTTCTATTTATGCATGTGCAAGAAATTGTTGTCTTGAAAAGAAATATAATGCATAGAAGGTTATGAAAGAATAATTGATAGAAATTGAATGCTGAAGACAGGGGGATTTTGATTCTCTCACATTATATGAGAAATGTCATAATCTTATGGGTTTTGGTAATTTTGATATTAGAGTTTACTAACAATAGTGGTTGTAGTAAGAATCATGACTTTTGGAAAAGATGAAATGATAGTTTTCTAGACTAATCTCTCTTGCAACAATCAAAGATGGATTATAACTAATATCATTGCAAACAATGAAGTCAACATGTGTAATTATTATTACATGCCTTCACCACGTATCAAGATTTGAAGATCTTTATAAAATCATTGGAATACCTATCCATGCATTGTTTCATGATAAATAATTATCAATATAAACCGTGGCACCAAAAGTTCATTCATCTTCACTATAAGGTATTACCTCATGTGAGAAAGATAGTTTCTGAAATGCTTGAGATTAGAGTGGATCATGGTGGAGTTTGCCAAGTGGCATTCAAGAAGATGCATTTCTTCTGCGAAGGACATATAGAGGCCAGACCAAGAGGGAGCTAACAACTTCCTTCAATCCCTATTAAAAAAAGATATTTTCAAGTCTTATGTTGTTTCTTTATGTCATTGCTCTTGTTTAGATTTATCTTTATAGATCATTTGTTATTCTTCCTGCATGAGTATTTGAATGATTCTTTCACTAAATTCTTGATGAGGATGTGATCAAGAAAAGCAGATCCTGAAGATCATCAAGGTGTAGAATAATGTAGGAAGAGTAAACTCCAAGAGGAAGTTCGTGCAAGGATAATGAAGGAGCCACTCTAAAGAAAGAAAGACTTGCCTCATGACTAGGTATACTTTCATTATGTTTATTTACTTTGGTACCATTGCTCTTGCTCTTTGATCAATAGGTACATTTGATGAATGTGAGAACCAAGTCCTTTGTATCGAGATCGAGGAAGATGTCGAGCCATCCCATGACTTGAGTGGACATGAAGTGAACAAGAACTCAAGACTTCTGCAAGGAAAGCTGAAATCAAGAAAGAGACCACCGTACCATATAACCCAAAACAAAATGGGCACTTAAGGATCTTTGACTGCCCTGTCTACTTTCATGTGCCAAAGGAAAATAATACGAAGTTGAAGCTTCAGAGGTAAGAAACGTATGTTTGTTGGTTATTGTGAAAATTCTAAACCTCACAAAATATATGTGCCTAGTAAAAAAACTATAGAGTTTAGCAGAGATATAACATTTGATGAAGATGCAACTCTTTGAAAAGCCATAGACACTCCTCCTGCTACTGTTCAAAGACAGGGTGATGCCTTGGATGCACAAGAAAATCCCAAGCTTGAGCTTGATCTTGCTGTTGAACCCATGGATCCCATGGACTCCTTGGATCCATCTCCATGTGCTAGAAAGAGACGATTATGGCTTTGTGACACTTTTTAGGACGCTGATAGACATGCTTCTCCTCGAGGAACCTTCAAAGAAAGCAAGAAAACATGCTGGTTCCAAGGATACATGGTAGCAATGAGCAACATTATTTAGGATGAACCATGCACTTTTGAAGAAGCAGTGGAAGATCAAGATCATGAGTCCATCATACATAATGATGTGTGGGAAGTAGTTTGAAGATGCAAAGATTGAAGAAAGCTCTCTATGGATTGAAGCAAGCCTCAAAGAGCTTGGTATGCCCGCATTGATAGCTTCTTGATGAAACTTGGTTTTACCAGAAGCAACGTTCATCCAAATCTCTACTTCAAAATGGTCCAAGGTATGCCTTTGATTTTGTATTATATATTGATGACTTATTCTTGACATGTGGAGAACCTCTTACCCTCCAGTGTAAGAGGGAGTTAGCTTATGAGTTTGAAAGGAAAGTTCTTCATTTGATGCACTACTTTTTGGGTCTTGAAGTATGGCAGATACTTGGTGAGATTTTTCCTTTCTCAAGGAAAATATGTTGTCAAGCTGCTAGAAAGATTTGGTATGACAGAATGTAAATCCATGAATACTCCAATGGAGATGAACTTCAAGAAGCTGTGTGGTGAAACTGCAGGTCCTAATTTGGTAAATCCTTCTAAGTATCGACAACTGATTAGGGCACTGATGTTCTTAGTAATGGACATATGTTTTGCAGTCAATACTCGGAGGCTTTGAAATCGGATTCGTTCTAACGGGGCTACGTGTCTAAATCCGTTGAGTCGGACACGATTCGACCTAAATCGTGTTCAGAAATTAGGACACGTTGTGTCCGAGTGGGACATGATTGAACCCAAATCATGTCCCAATCGGACACATTGTGTCCTGATTTCTGGACACAAATCCGACAAAATGGGACCTGTGTGGCCATAAAAGGGCAGAAATCCCTTTCCTTTGCATCATTTTCACTCATTTCTTTTGCAATAGGTGGGTTGTGGGTTTGCTGTGAGGAGTTTGGAGCAAGGAGCAAAGGGTGTGCATCGTTTTCAAGGAGATTCAAGCAACAGGTAAGTGCATTTCTTCTCTATTTTTTGCATTTGTATAACAACAGTTTGTATATGCATTTCTTTTACAAATTTGTGCATGTTTTGTTTATTTTTTTACAGTATTCATGGCTCAATCAAGGGCAGCAAGAAAGGGGCAAAGGAAGGGGAAGAATGTCCCCATTGGAGATGCCCCTCCTCCCCCAATTTCATCAGAGTCTGCTGCAAGTATTCCCTCTATTGCAAGTAATGTTGAGGGAAGACTTCCTCCTAAAGGTAACATTGAGAAATATCCCTTGTGGAAATATGTCACAAGAGAGGATGGGCCAAGCAGCACGGTGAAGGGAGGAGGGAATGTGAATTGGAGATGCAACTTTTGCCACAATACTTTCACAAGCACATATTACCGTGTGAAAGGCCATTTGTTGGTTTTACCGGGTTGTGGAGTTGGAACTTGTGCAAAAGTTCCTTTACAAAATAGGAAAGAAATAGAAAGAGAGTTCACTGTTGGTATGGAAAATGTGGCTGCAAAATGAAAAAAAACCAAGAACGTATCCGAACGTGTCCTGTTCCAGGGGGTCAACGTGTCTGAATTCGACACTCGAATCCCCGTATTTGACGAATCCCGAATCGACATGTCAGGTTACTTAGCTCTGAGGCAATATATGATTAAACCATATCATGCACACTGGATTGCTGCAAAGCATGTGCTGAGATACCTTCATGGGACCATCAATCTTGGATTGAAATATACTGCTAGAGATGTAAGACTACTTGGGTACTTTGATGCTAATTGGGTTGGTAACTCTATTGACAAAAAAAAGCACATCTAGGTGCTTCTTCAGCTTAGGATCTGCCATGATATCTTGGATGAGTAGGAACTTGGAAGAAAAAGTCTATAGCCCTCAGCACGGTTGAAGCTGAGTACATTGTTGCTAGCATGACTAGCTGTGAGGCAGTATGGTTGAGGAAGCTTTTTGGAGAGATGTTTGAGCATGTTCTGGACGCAACAATAATTTACTGTGATAATAAGAGTGGGATTCGACTTGCAGAAAATCCCATGTTCCATGACAAGTCCAAGCATATTGAGATCAAATACCACTATATCCGAGATATGGTGCAGAGAGGAGCAGTAAGACTCCATCATATAGCGAGTTATGAGCAGATTGTCGACATTCTTACCAAGCCTTTGCCAAAAGGGAAGTTCTTGGTTCCAAAGAGCAGCTTGGACTGACGAATGTGACCCTTCTTAAAGAGGGTGGTCATGGATGATGAGACTTGGTTGTGTGCGATCCTTGTCAAGTGGGTTATCCCCCCATGCAGAGATGTGACTTGGTTGTGCGAGATGCTTGACAAGTAGGTTAGCCCTCCAAGCGGAGATGTGCCTTGTTTTTGCGAGATCTTTGTCACATGTTGACGAGTGGATCCTCCCAAGCAAAGATGAGACTTGGTTGTGTGAGATCCTTGTCAAGTGGGTTATTCCCCCAAGCAAAGATGTGACTTGGTTGTGCAAGATCCTTGACAAGTAGCAAAGATGTGACTTGGTTGTGCGAGATCCTTGACAAGTGGGTTATTCCCCCAAGCAGACATGAGACTTGGTTGTGCGAGATCCTTGTCAAGTGGGTTATCCCCCCTGTTAACCACTGCGTGTCAACTTCCCATAGCAGTACACCCCCTTTTTTTTGCAAAAGGGATAGTGCTTGATTGACATGTCCGTGCCATTCGACAATCATCGTCGACTTGATCATATTATGTTGTAAATCCAGTTTGCACGTGTAAATTGTAAATAATCTTAGCAGAGCTGAGTCATGTATGTAAATTGCCTAAGTGGACCTAATTTTCTAGTGATAATCTACGTTTCGGAAGGTTTTTTGTTTCACCGATCCATGATCGGCAGAGTTTTCCTTCAGCCTAACCCCAAAGCCGGAATGAATTTTGTCATTAGAATCTTAGGGGAATCCTAGTGTGTTGATCTGCTAGATTATGGTTGTGTCGCAAAACTGGGTGGTCTATGAGGGTCTATGTCAAATGGGTTTTCCCCCTTGAGATGTAAAATTGTAAAAGTCACGATGTAAAGTGTCTTGAGGGTTAGAAAATGTTTTAATCCCCTCATAAGTCCTAAGTCCTAGGTGATAGGTGATTTTTCCAAAGGCTAAGTTCGAGGATCCATTTAAAAAAATAAATTAAAAAATTGAAAAAAAAAAAATAAAATAAAAGATAAAAGATAATTTAAAAAAATTAAAAACATAAAAAATAACAAAAACTTAAAACATAATAGAATAATAATAGGTCAAATTTTTGAGTAAATAAATGTAGAATTTCAATTTTCTAAAAATTCGTTGGATGAGATTAAAATATGTTTTGATCCTCATTGACGGTCGAGATCATTTTGACGTGGATCACTCGAACTAGTCGTTGGGAAATTTTCCTTTAAATAGGGTGCTAGGGGTCATTTGAGATCATTCGATCTGTGAGTCTTGTGCTGAAGAAAGCTCTCTTGTAAACTTTTTCTAGTGCAAATAAAGAAAGACTTTGGGGTTGAAATCTTGCTGGTGTTACTCTTCTGAAGTGCTGTGAGCTGCTTTATTTTCTGCATAATTTTATTTTCAACCATTAGTAGTAGCTTAATATAGAGTATTGTTGAACACAGGTATCTTGTTCACTTGCTAGGGTTTGAATGGTATTAGAATTTCTGAAATAATGGCAGGTATCTCCATTGCATCTGGGATCTGGTACTGTTTTTTCCCTCTTTATTGATGGTTGAAGTGAGCTGTGCAGGAAACCCTTATTGAAGAAATCAGTGGTCGTTTGGCGAAGTTCTCGACTGAACCAACCAACTCCCACAAAGCATTTTCTTGTAGAGCCCAGCCAGTTTCGATCCTGGTTTTATCATTTAAGTTTATTCTATGAATGCATGAGGGTTTTTCTAAAGTATCTCATAGTAAATCTGAAATTTTGAAAAATATTACTGATTGGTTATTGATAAATCTGGTTGTTTAAGAGTCGAAAAGTTGTAAACGCTGTAATTGTTTAGCTGATCTAGGGTTTTAGTTTCGTTTTCTGCACATATTATTTTTGGGTGTTTTTCCATTTCAGGTTGCAGGGTTTTTGAAGATTTCCAAGGTTTATCTAAGCTGTTTTTGTTGTCCAAGGGTTTGATCAGCCCCTTGCTATTGCATCAGAACAATCTCTTGCAGGGGCATTATTTCTGCAATCCAGGGTTTTCAAATTTTATCTGAAGAAGAATGTGCAGGGATTTCATCGAATAATCTGAGCCAGAAGTATAGCCTCTTAAATAGGAAATTCTGGGAAATTTTTAAAGTTTTTTTTTTTGGGGCTTCCGTTCAATTTGCTGTTTACTGCCAGGATCTCAAATTATTCTGCTTTCCATACTTCTCAGCAATCACGCTACTACAGTCTTGGCTCTGCTATTCTTTACATGCTTCTACCTGCACGTTGCCATATCCTGCCCTTTGCGTCTCCATCTTAGCTCCAACCTGCACAAGCTTGTCCCTCAAACGCACTCACTCTGCCATCAATCCATCTGCAAGCCTTTGTCGTCTCCTTACCTGTGATTACCTCACCGATCTTTCACGCAGTTCTCAACGCTTCCACCCATTGCTTGAATCCCTCACACTGATCTGTGGACCCAAACCCGCAGCATCCTTCACGCAGTCCAAGTTGCATCTGCAATCAAATCCGCCATCAGAGCTGTAGAACCTGTGTCCTCAGCGCGTGGCTCGATCTCCTTCCGTCTGGATCGATTCCCGTCCCATCGCTGTCGTCAACATCTTCCTGCAAACACATAATAAAGATCAAGCGTTCGATATTTGTAGATAGATGTTATACGATTCCATTTTTTTGGTTAGTGCGTTGTAGGTTTAGAAGAGTAGCATAGTTTTAGTTTAGGTTTTAAAATTTTCATTTTTTATAAATGTATGATTAGGTGAAGCGGCTGCCTTTTTCATTTTTCTTAGATTTAGATTTGTTCTAAGATTTACTTTTAATCTAGCGTATAGTTTTAGCTCAAGGTTTTGATTTTTGATTTAGATTTTCTTTAAAGTTCATTTTTTATTTCATAAAAAGAAAATAATAATAATAATAATAAAAAGTTTAAAAGGAATCCTTTTTAAGTAGATTTTATTTTTGATTATTTCTAGTTTTAGATTTAATAAATTTTTACTTTAGTTTTAGATTTAGATTTAGGATTTAAAGTTATTTTGTTTAGTTTTTCATTTAAAAATATAACAATAAAAAAATCATAAAAACTATAAAATTTATAAAAAGCATAAAGAGTTTCTTTCCTTTTAGTTTAGATTTTGATTTAATTTAGTTTAGATTTAATTTTGTTTAAAGTAACAAAAAAAAAAAGTTTCTTTTAATTTAGTTTAGATTTTATTATTATTTAGATTTTTTATTTAAAGTTTCACTTAGTCTTTAATTTTGTTTTATTTGAAAAATATAAAAATATTTTTGGAAATTGTTTGCCAGTTTCAGTCTTGGCTCAGGAATTTGGTATGTTTTATCTTTTCTGCTGAGGCTAAAATTTTGACGTGGGAATTAATGTTTATCATTTTTTAACATGCTTGAATGATCATTTTGAAGATTAGCTATATGAATGTGATATGTGGTTAGCATTTGAAATTACGTGGTTGTTTAAAGCATCTAATTTTTCTCGAAATTATAATTGCTGGAGTATCATTAAGCCATTGAGCATTTTTTTGATTATCTTGCGTTTGGTAAAAGTTACACTTTGTTTGAGTTGTTTGATGGTAAACGAGTGTTAATGAATTCATATTTCTGCAGCATTTGATAAATAATCGTTTAATCATCTTTTTCATAAGACACTGGTTTATTAACTTAATAAAATCAATTTAGTGCTTGTTTCCCCTCGTGTCTCCCAATCCAACTGGCCCCTAGTTGGTCGTTCATTATCCCATAGGGTCTACCCCCTTTAGCCGCGGGAGACAGGCTTAAACGGAGAGATCGGGGATCAAGGTGACAGCCCCCAGTCTGAGCGTTGTCGTGACAATCTGTGCGACAACACCCCCAAGCAGAGATGTGACTTGGTTGTGCAAGATCCTTGACAAGTGGGTTATCCCCCCAAGCAGAGATGAGACTTGGTTGTGTGAGATCCTCGTCAAGTGGGTTATCCCCCAAGCAGAGATGAGACTTGGTTGTGTGGGATCCTTGTCATATGTTGGCAAGTGGCAATTCCCCCAAATGAATATAGGGTGATGGATGAATCTCCTCTATGATGATTCTTCTTCATTAGAGTGAGACATCATTGTTCTAGATGATACATAGCAGAGATGAAGAAAGATGAGACGAGAAAGTAGAGATCTTTGTTGCAGAAAGAAATTTCTCCCTAGCTGAGAGGGAGTGTTGAAAACTGGCACCTTAGGGATGAATTTCTAAAATTAGAAAGTATAAAAATAAAAAATGTAAAAATAGAATTTCAAAAAATAGAAAGTCTCAAGATTTTAAATCAGCGTGCATCAATTGGTGATAAAGTATTGTTGATGAAAAATCACTTCTTATCATTAATCAAATCTAATAGTTCAATTTAAATTTAATATTTTAATTTTATCATCAATATTATTATTATCCTCTTTATGATATTATTATTATTATTAAAAGGAATTTCAAGACACTCTGTCATGGCTCTCAATAATGTTCTCTTACACTCTCATTATTGGGATGGCATATTCCTTTTACACTCTCATTAATGCTCTTACACACTTTCACTCATTAAAACTTGTCATAAAAGATTCTTTTACAGTCTCTTACACTCAATAAAAGCATGTATAAAAGATTCCTCTTACGCACTCTTTAATGCATATGTTACACTCTCTCTTAAAAGCATAAGTTACAGAGGCATGTGTACCTCCTTAATGGCATGAGTTACAATTCCTAAATGGCATGAGTTACTATCTCTCTTGGTATGCGAGTTACTCCTCCTTTATGGCATGGATTTGTTGGTCCTCCTATATATATGTGCCTCATTCTTTCTCCCCTCACTACTTGTGCATTGTGAAAGAAGATTTTGAACTTGAGAGAGAGTTGGAGAGAATTGAAGAAGATTGTGAGAGAGACTTGGAGAGTAAGAGCAAAACTTGGTGAGCCAAGGTTGATTCAGTGCTTTAGTGTTTTAGTGTTGATTCAATTGAAGGGAAGGTTGATTCAATGTGTACATCTGCTGCTACTACCAATGATCTTCATGCTACAACTTGTTCAGATTTGGGTGAACTTGCTCATTCTCTCGATTCTTATTGTACTTTGTATCTCTGTTGTATAATTGATTTCTAATAGAAGAAGAATCTGGTTCGGTTTTCCCCTTGTGGGTTTTGCCATGGTCATTGGACCTAAATTCTCTGTGTCTCATTGTATTCTTGGTTATCTTCTATTGTGCATTTGATTTATGTTCTATATACAATTGCTTATAAAATATTGCAGCATAAAAAAGTTTTCTAATAAGTGATTGTCACAACATAGAACGTCAAAATTTCAACACCACCTGTTTGGCCGAGTAATCAGTTGGAATCACAAAGAAATCTGCAAATTTTGTTAACCTGTCAACCACTGTATAGGCCAGTTTTTGCCTTGAGCTTTGGATAGTCCTGTAATGAAGTTCATTGAGATGCTTTCTCATTTTTGCTTTGGAATTGGTAAAGGTTGGAGTAAACCGACATGTGTGTGCTCGACCTTATTTTGTTGACAAGTCATGAATCCCTTAACATATTTTAATACGTCATCTTTGAGACCTTTCAAGAAAACCGCTCCCTGATTTGTTGGTAAGTTTTGAAGAATCCTTGGTGTCTAGTTGATGGTATGTCATGTGTGACCTTTGAGATTTTCTCCTTAAGCGTAGATTTAGGAACAAAGTACATCCTGTCTTTATAGTAAATATATCATTAACTATCTTATCCTTGTCATCTTGAATGAGTCCATCTGTCAGAGCACAAGAAAATTTGTTCTTGGAATATTCCACCAAGAGGTGAACATTCTTGTCTTCTATGAGTTCCATGAGAGAACATGCTGCTAGTTCTCTAGAGAGTGCATCGACCACACTATTCTTTTTTCCTTTTACATATTCAATATCAAAATCATAAGCTTGGACCTTACTTATCCACTACCCACTTTTGCTATCGTTTGTTCAGGTTTTCTTGTTCCAAGAAATGGCACAAGCTGTTGTGGTTTGTCTTCAATACAAAGCTATTTCCCACCAAGTATTGCTTGAACTTTGTTAAGGCGTGCATAATAGCCAACATTTCCTTGTCATATATGGAGTAAAGTCTCTCTGTGTCTTGGAGTTTTCAACTTTCAAATGCAATTGGATGGCCCTTTTGCATTAACATTGCTCCTATTCCTTCTTCCTATGCATCACATTCTAATACAAAGGGTGATTGAAGTCGGGAAGTGCTAGTACTGGACATGAGCTCATTACTCCCTTGAGCTTATTGAATTCCTTGTCTGATTCCTCCATCCACTTGAACACTCCCTTCTTTGTCAAATTTTTTAATGGTGTGCTTAGTTGAGAGAAGCCCTTGACGAATCATCGATATTAACTATAAATTTCGAAAAATACTCACAATTTGGTCAAATTCTTGGGTGTTGGCCACTCCAATATTGCTTGTATCTTCTCTTGATGTACTTGCAGTCCTTTCGCACTTATTATGTGTCCCAAATAAAGAATCTTTATCATTCCAAATTCACATTTTGATGCCATGGCATAGAGTGATTGTTGCATTATGCTCAAAATCTCATCCAGGTGCCCCAAGGGATCTTCCCATGTTTTGCTGTATATGAGAAGGTCATCAAAAAACACTAGTAAGAATTTCCTCAACTACTTGTTGAAGATGCTATTCATGCAGGATTGGAAAGTGGCGGGAGCATTTGTTAGATGAAATGGCATGATAAAAAATTCAAAGTGTCCGTAGTGGCAAAACGCTGTCTTTGGCACATCTTGCTCTCAGACCCTGATTTGATAATATCCTGATCGCAGGTCAATCTTTGAAAAGTAAACTGCTCCATGTTATTCATCTAGTAACTCATCGATTCTGGGAATAAGATACCTGTTCTAGATGGTCTTTTTGTTGAGTGCTCAGTAGTCATTAAACATCCTCCACATTCCAACCTTCTTTTTAACTAGAACCACTGGCGAGGTGAACGGACTTGAACTGGGTCTTATGTGGCCTATCACTAGCAATTCTTGCATTGCCTTTTCTACTTCGTCCTTAAATTTGTTTGGGTGTCGATATGGTGTAGTGATTACGAGCTTGACTCCTTTCTTCAACTCTATAGCATGCTCAAATCCCCTTTTAGGAGGCAATTCTGGGGAGTATCACCAAATACCTAGCCATGCTTGTCCAACACTCGTTGAATGTTTGCTTTGTATAGTAGACTGCTATTGTTGGGTGTCTTTTGGTTTATAATCATGCATTCTACAACATATGCTACATCACCATGCCTAAATATGGCCTCCACTCTTTTGGCAGAAATGACTTGTGGGCTACCGTTTGCCATGCCTCTCGAACCACTTACTGCTATTTGGGGCTTTAAATTCCATTTCTATTGCTTGGTAGTCCATAGTGTGCTTTCCCAACGAATACAACCATTGAACCCCCAATACCATATTGATATTTGCAAGATCTATTACATAAAAATCACTAGTGAAATTATAATTACCAAATTTTACGCTCAAACTTGGGATCATTTGTGTGCAATCCAAGCTATACCCATTTTCTACTATCACATCAAGGCCCTTAAACTCTTTTGTGGGAAGCCCTCTCTTTGATACTAATGCTGCATCAATGAATTTACGTGTAGCTCCTCCATCAACCAGTGTTGTGATGCGTTGTCCCTTGACGACTCTTGACGACTCCCCTCATCCTAAAGGTGTAATACCTGGGGGTCCTTAATAGAGACACAACCTTAACTTGTGGTTTGCGGGGCTTTTCCTCTTCTTTAGCTTCCTCATGGGTTTGTTCTTTCTTTGGGTTGCTAGGCTCATCATCTGGGGTGGGTTCTCCTTCTTTATCCTCATCATCAGAGACCACTTTGATGTAGTGGATCTTTCCTTTGCCTAAACAATGATGTTTTGGCTCCCATGGCTCCTTGCAAGTGAAACAAAGCTTCTTTCACATTAGTTTGCTTTTGGTTTCCTCATCCAACCTGTCCCTTTTGGGCCAATCACATTGAAAGGACTTCTTCTCCTTATCTTTTTGAGGGACGGAAGGTTTAAGCGAGGCCATAGATTTGGTTGATGCATTCCCCATATCACGAGTCTTTGTGATGGTGTCTTGGAGAGTTGCGGGATCGAAAGCCTTTATCCAAGCTTGTAGGGGTTCAACTAGTCCTTCTGTGAAGAGCATGACTAGTTTTTCTTTAGATATGTTTATCACCATGACAATAGTTCGTTCGAATTCTAAGATGTATTCTTTATGCGATCCTATCTATTTGAGTTGTGCCAATTCTTTGAAGTGTATGTTTGGGTTCTTCCGATCAATTCTATCTATTAATCTATGTGTAAAGTCTATATAAGTTTTAAAAACTGATGTTTGCATGCCCCAACCTAACCAGACCATGGTACCACCACTCATGCGCTTCTCCTTCTAGATGTAGAGTGGCTAATTGTATTGAGAAACCAATAGGCTAGTAAATTATGGTTGATTTCTCTTACTTGATAATTGCTTGTGAATATTTGTTGGCTTCTTATTTATTTTATTTTGTTCTCTTCATTAAACAATTACCAAAACATAAAACTTGAAGATAACAAGAGACAAAGAACACAAAGATGTAGGCTCCAAGCCAGGACAAAACCCCACAAGGTGGAAAACCCAAACAACTCCTCTTCTTATAGAATTAGATCAAAGTGAGAAATCCAAGAACCAAAAACCATGACCAAGACCTTCCACAAGAACCAAGTAAGCCCTCCCGCAATCCTTTTTCAACCAAGTCAAATTCAACAAAGTCAACGCTGGTCAACGCTTTCAAAATTTGTTCATACTCTGAATTTTTCCGCCTTGCAACAGATAACAATTCTTGCATGTGTGGCAGAATTTAGGGCAGAAATCAGAAGATACTCTTTCCTTTGACCTATGCTCTCTCTCCTTTGACCTTTGCTCTTCTTCCTTAGACTTTCACTTGTTTTTTTCCATAGTTCCGACAAGTTTCCCAGACGTGGGGATGAGGGAGTGGGCAAATGCAGGAGCGGCCTATGCAAAAGCTCCCCACCAATTTTTAGGAAATGTGGGGGACGTTGGGGTCTTTAACACAAGGGACCCCAAAAAAAATAGTAAAATGCAAAAAAATATAAATATATCATTGAAATTTTGTAATTTAACTGTCTTTATCATTATATAATTCTTACGTCATGAAGGATAAATCAATGAATCATATAACTTAAACAAATTTAAAACGAAAAGCATGGTACAATCATACATGCAACTGTAACATTGTGCAATGAAAATAAAAGTTTAAACCATATTGAAGTTCCAACTGTGAATATTGAATATTGAAATAAAAGTCAAGCCTGATACATCAAGATTCAAATTTTTATAGAGTCAAGTCTAATATATCATATATCAAGATTAAAAAAAAACTAAAGTCTACAACTGAAGTCCGAAACAGAAATGCAGATAACGTAAGAACATATCAAATGACAAATGAGCATAATTGCTCAAGGTAATGCCCCGCTAATCTCTGCATCCAGCTGTTGCATGAATAAATCAGGATCAACCATGTCACTATTTGAATCAGAATCACTTGCATTCTCAAACATGCTAAGTGGCACACCAACCAACCCATCTGTGTCTCATGAAGTCCCTCTCCATATCTAAATATGCATCATCCTCAGGATCAACATCCCATCATGTTGTTGGTCCCTTCAAATATGAAATAACCAAAAAACCCCTTCCCCCCCATCGATTCATAGTATATTTATAATATTTTATAATTCTTTTTAGGGATTTGACTTTTTTTATAATGATTTGACCTCAAACTTTTTTGGGGACGTGGGGAAACGTCCCCCAGACGTCCCCACGCCTCCAAAGCGCAAGGAAGTGTGGATACGTGTTTCCCAGGTGGAGGGATGCGTCCTCGTGGAACACTAGAACTTTTGCCTTCTCTCATATGCACAAAAATCGAAGTTGTGAACTAGTTCCACAATGAGGTTGAACTTCTCTCTATATATACACATCCAAGAGGTTGAATTGGTGCCTTCCTAGGTTGACTTGTCCAAGCAGGGCCGACTTGGTCTTATGGGTGACAAATTGACTTTTTTGACTCAAATAAAATTCTTTTTCTTCTTTTTTGAAAAAGTCCAAAAGGGACTTGGCTCAAGTACAATAGATCGACTCATTACAAATTTTCTTTTGACTCAATAAACCCTAGAAGCATGAAGAACATGCTTTGACTAGAAAATAATAATAATAATAATAATTTATTTTTTCTGTTTTCTTTTGCTTTTACATGAAATATATAATGGCACAAGTACAATGATAATTATGAAGGCCAAACCTAGTTACATTTCGAACACTCTCTCTTAACTATGGAGGTATTCATAATGACTTAATAGGATACAAGGATACTCTCAAGTTGAAATATTCTCATAAGAAGACTTTGGATGATAAGCATCATTAAGCATCATCATAACCAACATTGCCAATGTTAAAATATGAAATTTCTATGCAAAAATTTAAAAATTATTTGCAGAAACTTGAAAGTTCTATGCATAAAACTGAATGTACTTGCAGAAAATTGAATTTACTTTGCAGAAAACTGAATGAAACTGAATGTATTTTGCAGAAAGTTGAATGTAATTTGCAGAAAACTAAATGTACTTTGCAGTAAGTTGAATGTACTTTGCAGAAAATTGAATGTACTTTGCAGACAACTGAATGTACTATGCTGTTACAATTACTTAGAATGCAAATTTCTTCTTCACAACTTTTCAGAACAACAATTGTAGATAGAACATAGACTTAAGGATCATATGAAGACAACCGAACACAAATATGAGACAATGAGAGTTAGGTCAATGACCAGGGCAAGACCCACAAGGCGAAAACCCAAATGATTCTTCTTCTATTAAATTTCTTCAATTGTTCAGTAGAGTACATAGAGAGAGAATGAGAATGAATAAAGTCACCAATGTTTGATCAACTTGCAACTGAAGTGCTCTTGCTCTTTGCTGGAAAATCTCCTTCTTTTCTTGATTAGATCTTGTCCTACATACTTCTCATTTCAACTTGCACACACTCAACTCTTACTCTTACTCAACTCTTATTCTCTCACACTCAACTCTTACTCTCTTTCTTTACAATGGCCATGTTACTCTCAACTCTCACTTGCTCTTGCTTAAATAGATGAGACTCTTCCCTTGCTTTTACTCTTCACTTACTCTCACACTTCTCTTGCACATACTCAACTCTAACTCTCCTTCTTTTCAATGAACATGTTACTCTAAACTCTCACTTGCTATTGCTTAAATAGATGAGAAATGAGAGTTACAAAATGAATTCATTTCTTGAGCCAATAATAGGAGAATTGAATTCCATGAGGGAGGAGTTACTTGAGGAGAAGTGTAACTCATCTCAAGAATAGAGAGAGAGGTACACTTGTCTTGAGGAGTTACAATTCAAATTAGGGAGAGAGAGAGTATTTGGTGAGAGTTACAAATCGAATTGAATGAGGGAGTTACGAGTGCATTTAATGAGGAAGAGTTACACTTTTGTCATACATTGAATTATTGAGGGAGAGATACATTCTCTTAAGTGGGGAGTTACTATTTTATTCCAAGGGAGAGGTTCAATTTGCCAAGTAAGAGATTCTCAATTTAATTTACTTATTTCATGAGAGAATTTGTTTTTATTAATCCATTAAAGGTGAATGACTTTAAACTATTTTATACATAATAGTATCATAATAATAATAATACTAGTAAGGATAAAAATATTAATTCTTGACTTGTATAATCATGATTGATTTGATTTTAAAGTGGATTCCATATGTCGAGATCATGCTTGTCATTTAGACGTTGACTTTCTATTTTTGAAAAGTCACTTCCAAATTGAGATGCAACTTACTATTTTTCGAAAGTCATATTAGAATTGTTAGAAATGAAATTTTATTATAGGTGGTTCAAACGAAACTGAAAGATATGATTTCTTCTAGGAGAAATTCATCCCTGAGTTGTCAAATTTTAACAACCAATTACAAAATATCAAGGCCTTGACAGACAAGCTCTATCTCTCCACTAGATTAGAGCACAACGTTGGGAGGCAAACATTTGGACACCACAACCGCCTCTCAAGGGAGATACCCTATCCAAATGTTCACCAAGTATGTCCTTATAGGACTATTCTTATCTTGGATATCTACCCCATCCTCAAAGAATATTGGCCCTCAAGACTACTCTTATCTTTGATTCCCAATCCTCAAAGAGTATCAGTCCTCGAGACTACTCCTTATCTTGGATACCTTTCCTCAAGGAGTATTTGTCCTAGATGCTTATCCAATCCTCCATTCTCCCTACCAATGCCTTCACTAGGCTTACGACTATTAGACCTGACCATAGTGAATGACACATGGAGAATTTAGTGTCCCTCATCGCTCCCTCTCAAGCAGGGAGGAAAAATAACAATACTCATCAAAGCATCGACTACATGTTCCTTCGGGGAGATCTGTTGTAGTTGCTTGGCTCCTTTCTATATCACATCATAATGAGCTTCGACCTTCCTGGACCTTTGTCAATCTTCACGTGGCTCTAACATGTGATCAAGTGGTTCATCAAATATCTTATGGAGCCATATTCTTTCAACGTTTATCACACAAGCCTTCACATACTTTTTCTCCATGACAAGGTTTTGCCTTCATCCCTTTTTCGAGAAATTATATCATCTTTCACTAATCATCAATAGTATCTGTGTCAGCAATAGTACCTGTCAAACCAATCAAAGTAGAGTCAATTATAGCTCCCTCTTTCCAATCGAACCCATCATATCATCAAGTGATCAACAATCTGTTTCATGACTTTTTGTATCACTTTGATGCCTTTATTGCTTCTAAATCATATCCCAAGCATTATATAGTTGCCAAATCAATCAGAATGGCCTCTAGTCAAGATGCAAAATCTTTCATGTCAATTTCTGCCTCTAGCTCCCTCTAAGGTCAACAATACTTCCTGCATATACAAGTTCTGTTAATAATGTGTTCCTGGATCGAATCAATCAGTTGTTGGTACAACAATATCAAAACTCTTCTTCGTCTTGTTAAAAAATTCTTTGGATTTTCTGCCAAACTCAAAGTAGTGTTATAACTGATTAGGATCTAACAACTTCGTCTTTCTAGTTGAGACATGTAAAGTTGTAAACTTCTTCTCTTTTAAATGACTTCTTTTGATGCATACTTTCTTCTTGTCTTAGTGTTTTGCTATGTTCTTCCAAATCTTCCATCTGTTAGTCAAGCTTAGATAGATATTGTCTTGACCTGCAACCTTTGTTAGAAGACTTTGAAAGAACAAAAGGCAAAGTGCATAACAATAGTAATGATTAAAGAAACTGGCATTGTTGTCGCACATTATGTCTAGGCACCGTGACAACAACTCAAATCGGAGGCTATCACACTGATCCCCAATCACTCCGTTTGAGTTGTCTCCTTATAACAGACTAAGGGGGGCTTATGATCTGTTGATGTTTCTTTGTTTCTTTCATCCTCTGACCCATGCTGAAATTCCTGTATTTTTTTTTTTTTCCATTACTTGCAACTTATTCTGAAGAGTGATCTTTTCAGTTGTTATGGCATCCATTTGGTTAGAGTGTTCAACCTTCATAGCATTGACTTCCTTGGCATGGTTTTTCTCCATGGTCAATAGCTTATTCTAAAGACATATCTGACCAACTTCCACATCTTTTATTATTTTGTCATTATCATCTTTTATGGTCATCAAGCAATTTTGCATAGAGCTCATTTCTCTATCATGATTAACTTTCATGGTTTCCATTTCCTTAGCATGTTTTTCTCTCATGACAAGTAAACAATTTTGCATGGAATTCCTTTCTTTGTCATGATCTGCTTCGATGGCTTCTATCCTATTTTGAAGATTGATTTGGTTAACTTCCATGTTATGAATCATTTGTGTATAATTGAGTTGTATGTCCTTAATCTTCTGAGGATGTTCATGATCTTCTATAGGCAAATGATATTTCTTACCAACAACATTAATTTGATTGCTCGCCCCTTCCATTCTACTATCTATGATTCTTTTGACAACATGGAAAGTAGCCTCTTCATGAAGAGCATTACAGGCCCTGCAATAAGGCGGGGCCTCATCCACAAGATTGGCAGATTCAAGTGGATTTGGTGGTCTCTGCTCATTAGATGGGCCTTTCTTATGCCAGACATTATTATTATTTCTCGGTCGGAAACTCTGTGCTTGAGATCTTTCCATTTGGACCAACCTAGCCTGCATGGTACTCATTTCCTTAACATGATGAGATATTAACTTTGTTTGATTAAGTTCCATACTTTCAAGTTTCTGCATCAATATTTGCATAGGGTCATGATTGGATTCTTTTGATTTACTTGGACCCTCATCAAGACCTGAGATTTCAATCTTCCTAGATGCTTTCTTATCCTTTTCAATTTCCTCAGCTAAAACCTGGGTAGCCTTATAATCATTAGTTTTAGCTCGCCTCAACTCATATGAAGTATCAACCTTAAAGGCATCAACATAAAAATCCAAAAGAGACCTGGCAGGAGGTCTATAATCTTGAGATAATTCTTTAATAATACCATTAAACCTCTTATTAAATTTCTCCATGGTTTCATTTTATTTCTTCTCTATGATGCTGATAGCTTTAACCAAATGTCTTTTTTCTATTTTGTCTCCATACTTGGCCTTAAAGGCATTAATAATCGATTGCAATGAATTAAATTAATTATCAAGCTTTTCTGTAAACCAATCCAGAGCACCTCCCTTTAAGGAAAGAACAAAGAGGCTCATTTTCACATCTTCATGATTATAGTCAACACCTCTAGCATATTTACCCAACCAAGAGCTAAAAGCTTTTAGATGCGTCGTAGCACTAGCCATATTATTTCCTTGGAAAGAAGACAACTTGTCAAGGCCATTGTTAGGAAGGACATTTGGATAACCTTGTATGTCAACAAAGTTACAAGGGGTGAACAAATCCATGATGTCTTGCTCAAAGGGAAAAAGAGGGGCCAAATGGATGCTAGAGAGGGAGATCCTTGCTCAAGAAAATCAATTGATCCACAAGAAGCGAGCTTCTAGCAGAAATTCTTGAAAAAAAATGAAAGAAGTGGAGTCGCCACTTGAACATGAATCTAGCTTCAAGATCCAAGTGGCAAAAATCGAAGGTTAGTCAGGGAGAAACAGATAGATATTAGGGAGGGCTTCTTGTCTGAGAAATTATGGATGAATAAGTGGAGTCACCACCCAAACAAGAAACCAACCGAAATATCCAGGTGCTAAATGTGCAGATAGAGAAGATGAAAGGATTAGTGAGAGGAAAATGATAAGGTGATGAAAAGATGAAGAAATATAATGGCGCCAAACAATGTGGCGTTGATGGGATACGAAATGATTAAAAGGCTGAAAAGATGAAGATGAATGTCGTAAAGCCAAGGTCCAATAAATTGGTCCTTGACAACGACGCCAAACAATGTTGTGCCGCTTGATAGGCTAATGAAAGAGATTAGAAAAAGAAAAAATGTCGTGAGTATCCAGGACAGAAAAAATCTATCCCCGACAGCGATGCCAAAAAATGTTGTTGCATAGGATGTCTAGGAACCGCGACAACGGCTAAGATCAGAGGCTGTCACACTGATCCCCAATCTCTCCATTTGAGCTGTCTCCCTATAGAAGACTAAGGGGGGTGGACCCTATAGGAATGGGATGAATAAAAACTAGTTGGGAATCAACCAGTTTGGGAAGATCAGTTGGGAACCAACCAATCTGGGAGACATAGCTAAACAACCAATACTTGTTTTAGATTGCATAAGATTTTAAGAACTCAAATTGATTTGAGAAAATGATACCAGTGCCTTGTGGAGTCAACTATCTTGCGAAGGAAATAAGGTTCAAGTAAAGGATGAGAAATTGTTGCTGAATGATTCGATTGTCTCATATGCAAATGCAAAACTTAAAGCTATGTGAAATGCAGGGACTTGGTTAATTTTAGTTAAATGAGGGCCTAAAATTATTTCTGAAATATGTCTTAAATGTTATTTAACTTAAGGCTCAGAAAAATGGTTATCTAAATGTGAAAGCAGGTACTTATACCAGCACTGCAAAATGTAAAATCTGCACAAATAATTACTGAAATGCACAATTGACTGAAATGTAAAATGCTGGAATAAAACACTTTTAATTTCAAAAATTCATTTGTATGAAATAGTCAATCAAGATCATTAGATGCATAAGTAAAACTAGATTAGTCCTACTTGCATAAGCATGTAAAAACAAATGAACTTCAGTAATTAAACTAAATGTTTTAAGTTCAAGTCATATTAATGAAATATTAGTCTAGTAATCCGCTCTTAAATCAAATGTTAAAACCAACAATATATTCTAAAACAACAGTCCTGTAACCATGCAATATCCAAAAATTTCTATGTATAACAATTTTTTTTTTAAATGACAGACTGATAACTACAATTCAAAAGATTTCAGAGTTCAATTCTTTCTGATCTATTGATGTATTTGATCTAAAAAACTCAGAAATAAACTTATGAATAGCTGTAAAACAATTTTCAAAAATTTGTTTGCAAAAGTTACTAAAGTTAACTTCTATTTCTGCAATCATACAACAATAAAAATGTAAATTAAATATGTTGCTAAACTCCAACTAATTGCAAATCTATGCCAATATTAACCTTGTTTTCAAAATGGAATGAGGAGAGGTTAGAGAGTGTGCATTATTTAGCCCTTAGGGACTTGAAGACACTTGAAGATGAACTGCCCAAGTCACTGAAAATTTTCCAATGCAAATGCCAAACTTAGAAAAATTTTGAGAAAATTTTGTGGGAAATTTTTAGGAAAAATTTAGGGAGAAAATTTTGGTGGAGGGAGGCAAAGAAGAAGGGAAGGAGGTCGAGAAAGAAGAGAGGCTGAGAAGGAGGTTGGAGATGGCCAGCGTAGGGTCTCAAGGCCCAAAAAGAAAATTTGCCCATGATCTTCTTGAGATTTCTCTTCAACCTACAAACAAAATGCAGATGCCCTCTAGGGCTTAGATCTCTCTCTGAAATCCACAAAAATCACCTGCAATTTTCATATTTTTTCTTGCATAAACAAAAGACAGAAAACCCGAAAGCATGTATATACAAAAATATGAAATATCCAAAACTCCAATGAATTAAAAATTTTATATTTACAAATCTACAATAATATTCTACAGATCTAGCAGATTTGTATTAGCCATATTTAAACAAAATTTGCACAAATTTAGAAATAAATTTAAAATTTTAAGAAGGCACAAGCCCATGAAAACCACTACAAATAAAATATTTTATAAGATAACTTCAGAAATTAAAAACAGTGAGCTCTTTAGATTATGTAAATTGAGAGTCAGTTGGTCTAGCTGAGGACTTCCCCAAACATTCAAATTTTGAATGATAGTTTATGCACACTTAGATTTGCTTGTTAAATTAATAGAGAATAAAAAATGATCATAAAATCATCAAGAAATAGAGATACCTGCTACCTCTATCAAATTAAAGCGATATTTGAAAAACCTAGAAATCTGGGCAAGATACTTGTACACAGATCAATCATCAAAGGCTATTAACCAACAAATGCAAATAAAAGCAGCAAAGTATTAAGAACAATATTACCACATCTGAAACCCCAAGGTCTTTGCGTTTTATTAACCAAAATAAGTTACAAGAGCTTTCTTAGAGCAAGTACACGATTGAAAAATCGGATCCAAATAATGGAGAGAGGCCTTTAATTTATAAAAAAATTCTCCAATGGCTAGTTGGCTTGATCCTTGTCAAAACAATATGAACCGTTGATGAAGATCAAATGATCTTTTAATCATTATCATTGAAATAAAGTTACTTTTTGAGGAAATTCGAATTTCACTTTTAATTTCCTTTTGATTAACTCAAAAATGATTATTTTGAGTTAATTGCCGCAAAACGCTGACTTTGACATAACTACTATGGCCCAAGGGTTCAAAATATCTTGAAATTTTCAATTTTCCCTTGGTTGGGGACCTCTAAAAATTAAAAACTTGAAAACCCACGAATTTTAAATGTTGGAGAATATAAATTTTCTTAGGACCGAAATTAATTAAATTTTTGGCTTTAACATTTTAATTTATTTTAACCAGAAATTTTAATTAATCGACTCATGAGGAGATTATTAATTTTTCCAACCCTTTAATATTTAGCCATGATGTCTAATTATGAGGGACCATGCACTAAATAATTTTTTTACATGAAATATTATGTTTCTAACCCATGAAGGGGGAACATTCGTTCGTTATAGATCCTTAATAATTATCCACTTCTGCGACACAAAATATGATCTAGTGGACTAAGTGACTTGTAACAAAATAATCCCAGATAGTTAGAATTATTCCCAAATCACCTTTACATAGACTCGATAAATAACATTAGGATTCATTTAAAATCTTGATGACAAAATCCACTTTAGCTTTGGGGTGAGGATGGAGGGAAAAGCTCTGCTGATCATCCATATTTAGAAACACACATGAATTGGTGAGACTAAAAACCTCCTAGGATCGAAATCATCATCAGAAAAATAAATTTACTTAGGTTACATACATTTGTCTTACTAGGATCATTTGCATTACAAATTGCAGAATGGGTTTACAAAACTCCAGTGTACATATAGTTGATAATGATGAATCTGTGGATCATTTGAGTGCTTCGACATGGGGTAGTTGACATGGATTTCCATCATGTCCAAGCACTCAGATAATCCACAGATTCATCATTATCAGCTATATGTACATTGGAGTTCTGTAAACCCATTCTACATTTTGTAATGTAAATGAGATCCTAGAAAAACAAACGTATGTAACAACTTAGGCAATTATTTTTTTATTATTTTTTTTTTTTAATGATGATGATTTCTATCCTAGGAGGTTTTTAGTCTCACAGATTCATGTGTGTTTCTAAACACGGATGATCGACAAAGTTTTTCCCTCTAGCCTCACCTTAAAGCTACGGTGGATTTTGTTGTCGGGATTTTAAATGAGTCTTAGTGTTATTTATCGAGTCTCTGTAAAAGTGATTTGGGAATAATTTTAACTATTTAGGATTATTCTATTACAAGTCACTTAGTCTACTAGATCATATTTTGTGTCGCAGAAGTGGGTAATTATTGAGGCTCTATAACGAATGGTTGTTCCCATTTCATGGGTTAGAAATGTAATATTTCAAGCCAAAAAAATATTTAGTGTATGGTCCCTCATAATTAGACACCATGGCTAAATATTAGAGGGTTGTAAAAATTAATAATCTTTTCATGAGTCAATTAATGAAAATTTCTGGCTAAAATAATTTAAAATGCTAAAGCCAAAAATTTAATTAATTTAGATCCTAGGAAAAATTAAATTCTCTAACATTTAAAATTCGTGGGTTTTAAAGTTTTTAATTTTTGGAGGTCCTCGGCCAAGGGAAAATTGAAAATTTGAAGATATTTTGAACCCTTGGGCCATAGTAGTTAAGTCAAAGTCAACTTTTTGCGGCATTTAACTCAAAATAATCATTTTTGAGTTAATTAAAAGAAAATTAAAAGTGAAATTCGAATTTCCTCAAAAAGTAACTTTATTTCAACGATGATGATTAAAAATCATTTGATTTTCATCAACGGTTGAGATTACTTTGACGGAGATCAAACCAACTAGCTATTAGAGAAATTTTCTATAAATTAGAGGTCTCTCTCCATTATTTGGATCCGATTTTCAATAGTGTATTTGCTCTAAGAATGCTCTTGTAACTTTTTCTGGTTAATAAAACGCAAAGACTTTGGGGTTTCAGATTGTGGTGTTCCTCTTTTAGATTTATGTGGTAATATTGTTCTTAATACTCTGCTGCTTTTATTTGCATTTGTTGGTTAATAGCCTTTGATGATTGATCCGTGTACAGGTACCTTGCACAGATTTCTGGGTTTTTTAAATATCATTTTGATTTGATAGAAGTAGTAGGTATCTCTATTTCTTGATGATTTTATGATCATTTTTGAATCTCTGTTAATCTAACAATAGATCTAAGTGTGTAGAAGTTATCCTTCAGGATTTGGGCGTTTGGAGAAGTCCTCAGCTGGACCAACTGACTCTCAGTTTACATAATCTAAAGCGCTCACTGTTTTTAATTTCTGAAGCTATCTTACAAAATATTTTATTTGCAGGGTTTTCTTGGGCATGTGCCTTTTAAAAATTTCAAATCTATTTCTAAGTTTGTACAAAATTTGTTTAAATATGGCTAATATAGGGTTTTGATCTGCAGATCTACTATATCTGTAGAATATTATTGTAGATCTGTAAATATAAAATTTTTAATTCATTGGGGTTTTCGGTATTTCATATTTTTGTATATACATGCTTAGAAGTTTTTTGTCTTTGTTTTGTGCAGAAAAATATCTGAAAATTGAAGGTGATTTTTGTGGATTCCGTAGTGAGATCTAAGCCCTGGAGGGCATCTCCATTTTGTTTGGAAGTTGAAGAGAAATCTCAAGAAGATTGTGGGCAATTTTTTTGGGCCTTGAGGACTTACGCTGGCCATCTCTCTCCTCCTTCTCGGCCTATCTTCTTTCTCGGTCTTCTTCCCTTCTTCTCGGCCTCTCTTCTTTCTCGACCTCTCTTCTTTCTCGGTCTTCTTCCCTTCTTCTCGGCCTCCCTCCTTCACTGAAATTTTCTCCCTAAATTTTTCCTAAAAAATTCCCAAAAAATTTTAACAATTTTTTTAACAAAATTTTCTCAAAATTTTTCTAAGTTTGGCATTTGCATTGGAAGATTTTCAGTGACTTGGGCAACTCGTCTTCAAGTGTCTTCAAGTCCCTGAGGGCTGACTAATGCACACTCTCTAACCTCTCCTCATTTCAGTTTGAAAACAAGGTTAATACTGGCATTTTGCAATTAGCTGGAGTTTAATAGTAGATTTAATTCACATTTTTACCACTGTATAATTGCAGAAATAGAAGTTAGCTTCAGTAGCTTTTGCAAACAAATTTCCAAAAATTGTTTTACTGATGTTCGGTAGTTTATTTATGAGCTTTTTAGATCAAATACATCAATAAATTAGAAACAATTAAACTTTGAAATTTTTTGAGTTGTAGTTATCAATTTGTCATTTAAAATTTTCTGTTGTTTTTTTTTTTTGAAATGGTCGGTTGCTATATATTGATTTCTGAAAAAAAACAGGGATTACGAATCCTCTGGTACATAATTTGTGCAAGCTGAAAGAGTGCAAGGGGTTTACAAAAAGTGGCTACCCCCTTGATTCTTGTTTTGCCTTGCTTGCTACTTTTAAAAAAAACACTGCTATAGACTCTTATGAAGGAAAATAACAAAAAAGTACATTTGAATTTCATTTAGTCAATCATGATGTGCTGAATTTGACGAGCTGTTGATTCCTCCGGGTTGTCGTCTTTGGCTTCATGTTTGACACTTGAGGAGCTTGAGGCAGTAGTGATCTTTTCCATCATGTACTTTAGGATGGAAATTGACTCTTCTACATGACCGCAACGGTTTGTGAGATGCCTGAATTGCTCTTCGAGAGAGGCCGCCTTGTGCATGAAGAGTTGTATTTCTGCTTTGTATTTTTCTGTGTTTATTCGGTCCTGTTCAAAGAGCCTCCTGCTTTGCTCATCGAGACGCCTATCATGATCTTCTATCCTTGCTTCCAAAAGATTTTGTTTCCTGTCTAACATGGCCTGCTGAGTCCTGATTTCTTCTAGCTCAGCTTGAAGATCCGCACAGTGGAAGCAATCCTCACTGCGCGCCATAGAGGAGTTAATATTGCTGTTGAAGAGATTAATGATAACTGGGCCCAAATAAGCAGAACTGTTTTGAACGTTATAAATTTGATTCTGGGTTCTGAGAGGGCTGACAGAAGTAGGTGAGAGACCCGCGTGAAGAGAGGCGGTTACAAAGAAGAGACTGAGATGAGGCTTGATGAAAGGCACCGAGAAAAGAAGGAGCAGGAGACAGGCTAGAAGACGAAGGGAGAGGAGGGTGATTGTTAAGAGGGGAGATTCTGAGACGAAGGGGAAAAAGGGAGAGCAGGCTGGTGAGAGCTCACTACCGGAAATAACAGAGAGAAAGGAAATGATTGATGCGGGGAGAACTGAGCGAGCTGGGAGCGGCCGAATGATGGAGGACACAAAATGAGAAACAAGATCTTCAGCTGCTGCGCTGCGTCGAACTTGGGCTGCCCTGTGATTTGCCCTGTGATTCACAGCTACAGTAGAAAGAGTGAGACAAAACAAATTAAAGGAATGCAATACCAGTGATTTTTCCCCTCTGGGACTCAGAGTTTCGCTCCTTCTGCTGCGATGGCTGAGAGTGCCTTCTTCCAATCGATAATGATGCACTGCTTCTTGCTCGTATTGAGTGATTCTTTGAGTGCTGATGTTGGCATTTATGGAGTGGTTTGAGTGAAAGGTGAGGATCCAGAAAAGGATCAGGGTCACGGGAGAAATATGGCTCTGACCCATATCTCTCAGAAAATCCCAAATCGCTGCGCCTTCATTCCTGACGCCTGCTCTGTGATGATAGAATTTCACAGTTGGACAGTTGATTGCCTTCTTCGAGGTCCAGAATCGACTGAATGGAGGGCGTCTTCTTTCTGACGGTTGTCCTTCTGCTGAGTGGATTACGCCCTTCGCACAATTGGAGATCACGCGAATATGGGCAGTACTTAGACTTTTCTGAGTCATGGCAGAGGCTGGAATTCTTCTCTGTCATTGTGCCTTAGCACGCCTTCTTGTTTTCCAACAGCCTTGTTAGCGCAATTATCAGCTTTCATGTTTAATGTGCACAGGATATGATAGAATTTGATTTCTTCAAAGTAAGTAAGGAGAAGTTTGATACGATCAATATGTTGCTGGAGACACTGTTGGGAGAGCAGTGGTTGTAATTCATAAAGCGAATTATGATTGTTGAGTCTCCAAAAACTAGAGCTTTTCTAATGCCCAATTTTTTTAATTGAATTAGTCCTTGATAAAGGGCTAATGCCTCTGCCATATTGTTGGATTTCCTTCCCAGGCTCCATTCATATCTGCAGATTTCCTCTCCAAGCTCATTTGAGATCACTCCTCCCGCTCCTGCTTGTCCTGGATTGGACTTTGAAGCCCCGTCAAAATGAAGAATTGGACAGTGACTTTTCTGAATCCACATATTGTATTCTCTTGCTGGGAGTCTGATCTCCCATTCCTTCGCTTGGATTTGCTTCTGATTGCTAGCTTTCTGAGTTTCTTGTGGATGTCCAGGTCTATCTAGAATGTGCCTGAGAACTGATCTTTCCTCCACTGCGTAGTCTGCTGCTTGAATTTTCCCTTTGTATTTTGCTGCTATTGTCTCTTGAGCCAATGTGTGGGCTTTATTGCATGTCATTCGAACATTGCTGTCCTTATTTTGGAAAATCTTCTTATTTCTTGTGAGCCAAATTTTCCAAAGAAGATTATGTGGAATTATGGCCCAGATTCTTTTTACTATCTTGCTTCTAGTATCTTTCCAAGGGCAGTTTTTCCTCCATTCATGGATTGTTTCAGAAATGCTCTGATGGGGTTGCCAATTTATATTGCCCAGGGAAGACAAGTTGATCTAGCATCTCTTGGCAAAGGGACAGTCCAGAAACAAGTGTTGAATAGTTTCCTCAGCTGAGCAGCAGTTGGGGCATCTTGAAGGACCAATAATCCCTCTCTTTTTTAAGTTTTCAGCTGTGAGCACTTTTCCTTTTAGCAGCAGCCAGTTGAAGAATTTAACTTTGGGAATAGCCTCCGATTTCCATATTATCCGCCAGTGATTCCATATGGGGTTCTGATAAGTGTCATTACAGATGTACTGATACCCCGATTTGACAGTATAGCTTGAGCCCGTGGGATCCCATCGGAATCCGTCTGCTGCTCCTTTTTTAATGGGAGCTCTGTTCTGAAGATTATTTTGGAGGACTTTGAGACTTGGTTCTAAGACTGGTGGAATGGCTGGGAATTCCCATCCAATCCATGCTCCAGTGTTAACATCCCACTTCGAAATTTGATCTAGTTTCTGAATGCCTTTACAGTTGAGGTGATGGATGATGGGGATGGCTTCGTCAATTGAGTTTAAAGGAGGGAGTCCCATTATTTTGTCTGAAGCAAAATCGATGGAGTCCCCTCCTCTCGGAACCTTCGAAGTATTTTGAATGAGATGGGGGATTGCTTTCTTACAGAGCTGCCAAATTTTTGTAGCATCTCTAATGGGAATATCAGTTTCAAGAAGTCTTTGCCTTTTGCTGTTGAGGTATTTGCATTCAAGGACCTGTTTCCACCAGGCTATGGGCTCATTGATTAGTCTCCAAGCTATGTTGATTCCAAAAGCCAGATTTAGAATTTTGGGTGCTCTTATTCCCAAACCTCCTCTGTCCTGGGATTGGATTACACTTTTCCAGCTTACCAAATTAAATCTATTTTTCTCTTTTTTCCCTCCTTGCCATAAAAAATTCCGAATGGCGATTTCCAGCTTGTGATGAAAGGTAGCAGGAGCTTGATAAAGAGTAAAACGATAGAGAGGGAGTGAAGAAATACCTGATTTAAGGAGAATTATTCTGCCTGCTGGATTGAGCCAGTGCGTTCCCCATTGTTGGATCTTCCTCTTGACTTTATCAATTATTTCATTCCATGTGTCAGCCTTTAATGGGCCCATACTCACCGGCATTCCAAGGTAGGTGAAGTGGTCCCAGTTCGCTTTGTGTGCGACTCCAAAGATGCTGGCTATGCTGTGAGCAGTTTGGGTGGAGATGTTCCAGCCATAGATGCAACTTTTCTGGTAATTGATCTCTCCCCCTGAGTACTCCATAAATTGATCCAGGAGAGTTTTGAAACGCCTTGCAATGCTAGTGGAAGCTCCCCCTATCAAAAGGGTGTCATCAGCGAATTGGGAGTGGTTGATGTTCTTGAATCCATTTCCGTATTTGATGCCAGAGATGAGGCCGACTCTTCTGTTGTAGTCTAGAGCTCTGCTAAAGGATTCAGCCATCAAAATAAAAAGATAAGGGGAGAGAGGGCATCCTTGCCTTAACCCTCTGGAGGATTGAAAGGCTTCACAAGGGCGCCCATTAATCAAGGGAGAAATCCAAGGGTCAGAGATGCAAGCTGCAATGGTGCTGATAAAGGTAGAATTGAATCCCATTTTTCTCAAGACAGCGAACAAGAAGGAGTGTCTTACTCGGTCAAAGGCATTGGCTAAGTCGAGCTTGAGGACGAAACCTTTCTCTTGCCTTGTTATGCTAGAGTGAATGGCTTCTTGTACCAGAGTTATTGAATCGTGGATTTGCCTATTAGAGAGGAAACCTCCTTGATTTTCTGAGATAAGTAAAGGAAGGAGGGGTTGAAGTCTAGAGGCTATGATTTTTGTGAAGATTTTATAAGAGGTGTTGCATAGAGATATAGGGCGGAACCTGGAGAAGGTTGTGGGTCGGTTTTCCTTGGGGATAAGCGCAAGGAAAGTAGAATTTGTGAAGCCCCCCATTTTCCTTTTTCTTTGGATTCCCCGCAGCATCTTTGCAAGATCTTTTTTAATTTAGTGCCAATAATCTCTGTAGAAATTAATTGGAAAACCATCTGGGCCTGGAGACTTGTCCGGCTGTAAGGTCCAAATGACTTTTCTGATTTCCTCCTCCGTAATTTCCTGATTTAGACTGTCATTCATCTCTTGCGAGATTCCTTTTGGAAGATGCTGTAGCAGAGCTGCGTAGTCGGATTCTTCTTGATTTTCCGAGAGTAAGTTTTTGAAGTGAAGAGAGGCAGCTCTTTTAATGGCTTCTTGGTCATTATGCTGGTTGCCATGGCAATCTGTAATTGTAATTATATTATTCCTTACCTTCCTGACTGTGGCTTGCTTGTGAAAGTAGGCCGTGTTTTTGTCCCCTTCTTTCAGCCACAGTTGTCTCGATTTAATTCTCCACTTGATTTCCTCCTCTCTCTTAATGCGCATTAGCTGTCCTTGAGTTTCCCATTCCTCTTTTTTTAATTGATGAGTGAGCCCTTGTTGCTCTATTTGATTTTGAATCTTTTCCAGTTCTTGCTGTAATTTTTTTTTAATCTTTTCAGGCTCTTTATAACTGACTTTGGCCCAGTCTTTGAGAGCTTTCCTTGTGTTTTTAATTTTCGTTTCCCAGATATAGCTGGGAGAGCCTTCAATGTGATGCTTCCAAGTTGCCTCTATAATGTCTGCCGCTTCAGCATTACTTCGCCAGAGGGGATTATACCTGAATGGCATCGGTCCCAACTGAGCATGGGAGTCCAGCGTGAGCATGATGGGAAAGTGGTCCGAGACTGTAGAGTTGAGAACTTTGGTGTGGCCTGCAGCAAAGGAGGACAGCAAGGAGATATTAACCAGAATTCTATCTAGGCGTTCCATGATATTGCCTGGCCCCAACCTTCTGTTATTCCAAGTATATTTTCGGTTTTTTGGAATAATGTCCATCAATTCATGATCAGACATTATTCCTTCCAGCTGGATTCTAAAGGGGTCGTGAAGAAAGTTGCCCCCTCTTTTCTCATTTGCGTGGAGGACTAAGTTTAAGTCTCCAGCTAGAATAATATTTGGATTCTGTTCATTGTCTATGTCTTCTTTCAATTCTTCCCAACATTGTTCCTTTTCTCTGTACTGATTGGGAATATAGACGTTGTAAATAATGAGATCACAGCTCTCATCTTTGTGGACTAAATTAATCTTTAACCAATTTTGATTGGGAAGGAATGACTTACAATCCCAGAGGTGGCTGTTCCACATGACTGTAATTCCTCCAGAAGCTCCTCTGGAATCGCTGCTAATCCCTGAAAATTTTTTTTGAGCATCTACAATTTTCTGCATTTCACTTTGACTTTGTTTGGTTTCTTGAAGCAAAATAATGTCAGGTCTTTCTGTTTGGAGAAGATCTCGTAGGGCAGCTGATTTGGAAGGGTGCCCCATACCCCTACTGTTCTATGACAATAGCTTCATCATGGGGCATTTGTGCGAAGAGGTGCTCGCCTCTCATGGTCTTTTCCTGATGATTCTTTCTCTTGAGATCCTGTGATGTAGGAATCCATTGGCGTTTGGATCCCAAGGGCTATATCCTTTTGTGTGCTCTCTTCACGATGCTGCTTAGCTGTCTTCCGCCCTGGTCCTAGTTTCTTGTGGAGGTCACTAGAGGCGCCAAGATCTTTAGAAGAGCTTCTTGTTGTTCTGGGAGGGGGAGGGTCAGAGGCGGCCTGAGAGAGAGACGAGGGGATTTTTGGGGGATCGGACACTTCAATGGAAGGTTGCTCAGGATGGGGATCTTCAGAGGATAAAATAAGAAAAGGGTTGTAGGTTGAAGGGGAGGGGGGGTCTTGGGAAGGGTCAGATGGATTGGAAGGAGGCGGATTGGGTGGGAGGGAAGAAGAGCTCGGATGTTCAGCGGAAGGATCAGGTTTGGACGAAGGTGCTGCTTTCTTTTTTTTAACAGTTTCCCATTGTCCTCCTTGGTCTTTTGATTCCAGATTGGTTACCTTGGAGCATCTATTAGCGAAATGACCATATTCATGACATACCTTGCATTTAAAGGGTATTTGCTTGTAGTCTAGTTGCTGAATGTAGCTCCACTCGTCCACCTTTAGCTTGATGGCCTCCGGCAGTCCTTTCCCGAGGTCCACTTCTACGCAGATCCTTGCACAGGCTTGCATGTTGTCTTTGGGCTCACTTCTGTCAATATATTTTCCAACTGCATTCCCTATTGCTTTGACAGATTCGTCTCCCCAGCAGTGCAAGGGCAGATGGGGAAGACGGACCCAAACCGGAACCGCATTGGGGATGTCTAGCTCAGGATCGAAGTCAGGGGTCCATTTGTTGAGATATAACCCTCGCGAATCCATGAAATAGGGTCCGTTTCTGAATATCAGGTCTTTGTCTTCTTTAGTTTCAAAGTGAAATGTGTAGTAACCTTTGCCGCAGAAACGAATCGAAATCTTTCCTTGTATTTTATCGGACCAGTTTCTTTCCACCCGTCGCTGGACTGTTTTTGGAGAAGGCCATAAGCCTGTGAACTGTCCTATAAGACCTTTTTCTGCTAGAGATAGAGCTGCCATTCGAGGAAGAGATGGAGGCAGCTGCACTTCTTGAAGAATATCCAGCTTCTTGACGAATTTTGAAGTTGATGGTTTCGGGCGGGCAGGGGGAAGGGATTTTACCAGAGCAGAAAAAGCTTTCTCCGCGTCCCCAAGGGAAGGATCTAGATGAGCCATGGCTGCCAAGGCCCAGAGACAGGCCTCGCAGCCCAGGCCGAGGCGGCGGCGTCGCAGCAACAGCTAGCAGGGGCTAGGTCTTCTCGCAGCTCCAGCTCCGCGCGCGATCACTCCCAGTCCGAGGCCAAAGATCCAACTGTTCAAAGGAAAATTTTCTGTTGTTATACATAGAAATTTCTGAATATTGCATAGTTGCAAGACTGCGATTTCATAATATATTGTTGATTTTAACATTTGATTTAAGAGCAGATTACTAGACTGATATTTCATTAATATGACTTGAGCTTAAAACATTTAGTTTAATTTATGAAGTTCATTTGTTTTTACATGCTTATGCAAGTAGGACTAATCTAGTTTTACTTATGCATCTAATGATCTTGATTGAGTATTTCATACAAATGAATTTTTGAATTTAAAAGTGTTTTATTTCGGCGTTTTACATTTCAGTCCATTGTGCATTTTAGTAATTATTTGTGCAGATTTTACATTTTGCAGTCCTGGAATAAGGACCTGCTTTCATATTTAGATCACCATTTTTCTGAGCCATATTTCATAAATAATTTTAGGCCCTCATTTAACTAAAATTAACCAAGTCCTTGCATTTCACATAGCTTTAAGTTTTGCATTTGCATGTGAGACAATCGAATCATTTAATAGTAGTTTCCCATCTTTTACTTGAACCTTATTTCCTTCACGAAATAGTTGACTCCACAAGCCATTGGTATCATTTCCCTCAAATAAATTTGAATCCTTAAAATCTTGCACAATCTAAAAGAAGTATTGGTTGGTTAGCCGTGTCTCCCACATTGGTTCCCAACTGATCTTCTTGAATTGGTTGGTTCCCAACTAGTTTCCATTCATCCCATTCCTATAGGGTCTACCCCCTTTAGTCTGCTATAGTTTCATTCATCCCATTCCTATAGGGTCTAGCCCCCTTAGTTTGCTATAGGGAAACAACTCAAATGAAGTGATTGGGGATCAGTGTGACAACCCCCGATCTAAGCCGTTGTCGCGTTTCCTAGACATTTTGTTCGACAATAGGTATAAAACACTTATCTTTTTGAAGAGAGTCAACGCCCTCTTAATCTTGAATCTTTTCATTAATTTTGTATTCACATTAGCATGATGTCATGCTTGTCAATATCAAGAGCTAGATTTTCTTTTCACAACATAAATGGTTAGTTAGGGTTTTTATTCTAGGGTTCCCTAACTCAAACTTTTGCTAGGGTTTATAAACCCTAAATGGCAAAAGTCTACAAGACCTCACAAACTGCAAGTTCTACAAACCCTGGATTCTTCATAATCATTAAGATCTGCCATTCAAGAATTGCAAAATTCTTCAACCACACTAGAGGGTTACTTGCAAAACCCTAGAGACACTATTGATAAACCTTTTATATATTTCATTTCTTGATCTCATGACCTAGTCTTCATAAGCAACTATCATATCAACAATATGTCACAACCTCTTTTCTATATTTATGTAGACCCTTTTACTATCTTTTAAATGATCATCACCATGATCTAGTGAACTTAATATAATTGACAAAAATTACACATACCTCTACAACCTTACCTTATCTCTTCTTTGGAAAGATTTGGTCTTTCTTCAATTGTCAAGTGTGAACATTCTTCGACAAAGGTGCCTTAACTCCTTCAACATCAGAAATTTCATTAAGTTGCTTGCTTTGTCTTGATTCTTTTCAAAAAGGTCGGGATCCACAAAGATATTTTTTGGGCTGCTTGCAATATCCTTCATTTTTCAAAATTCATTATCAAATAGGTTGGCTTCATGGATGAAATTCGTCTTTCTGTAACGATGCTTATGCTACGAACTTCCTATACCTTTGCAGTCCACCTTCCTTCATATTCTTGTGTTACAAATATGGGCTTTATTATGTTCTTCTTTTGACTTGTCATAGTTCTTTTGTTGTAGTTACATACTCTATCACACCACATGGACTTGTATTGTAGTTTGGATGATGAACCTTCATAACTCGAACCTTTATCTATTGAACTATCTACAATTTTACTCGGACTAGTATTACCATTGAATAGGATCTTTGCATCAATGTTATTTTAGGTTTATGAAAAGTTCTCGGGTTATTCGGGTTTCTGTCTTCTTTTATGCCACCACAAGTTACTTCCACTGGAATATAATTGAGCTCAAACTTTTCTTAGAAAACTTGGGCTTGGATTTGTTCCTTCGTCTGAGCTAAAGAGGTTCAAAACTTCTCCTTGATATTCTTGTTTATGTCACAGGAGTAGAGCTCTGACTCTTGATTTCTTTTAGTCTTTTTCATAGTAGTATCCAACTCGGACTTGCTTTGAACTCGGTCTTAGATTTTGTGATATTTCCTAGTATTGGTGATTCAAATTTCCAAGAATTTGGGCTACAGGACTCCATACCACATATACCAATACTTCTTATATAAAACTCAGATCCCTCTTCTTCGACTTCAGATTGTCAAATTGTTCTCATGAATTCTTGTCCAGACCTTTTTACTTGCATCGCTTGCCATAACAGAACTTGGATTGTATATAGGAGCAAAACTTGCATCAAACCTACCCTTGAATCGATGACATATAAGATTCAAAAACTTCATTTAAATCACCAGAGAATTCAAATTACTTCACCGTAGGCTTGGACTATTTATAAGTTTCATCATAGATTTAGATTTGCTTCATTTCTAAGATTCAGATGCCCAGAACTATGATTTGTCACTGGTTCAGATCTTCTCTCAGACTTCAAACAAAATGATGATAGCAATTTGTATTATAGACATGTATAAGCTTTGTATGCTATAGGCTTCGGATCAATAACTTGAGTAGAATTTTGTTGTTTCTTGGATATGCTATTTTTCCATATTCCTTTAGGAGAAATGACTGCTGCAATGTTGTCTTCAAATAAGCGAACTGGAAGTGATCTTCAAATTGCCTGCCTTCCCTTCACCTTAGCTTTGATACCATGTTGAGAAACCAAAAGGCTAGCAAATTAGGGTTGATTTCTCTTACTTGATAATTGCTTGTGAATATTTGTTGGCTTCTTATTTCTTTTATTATGTTCTCTTCATCAAACAATTACCAAAACTGAAAACATGAAAATCACAAGAGACAAAGAACGCAAAGATGTGGGCTCCAAGCTAGGGCTAAACCCCACAAGGGGGAAAACCCATACAATTCCTCTTCTTATAGTCCAAGATCCAAAAACCAAGACCTCCCACAAGACCTGTGTCAACCCTCTTGCAATCTTTCTTCAACCAAGTCAAATTCAACAAAGTCAACGCTGGCCAACTCCTTCAAAATCTGTTCAAACCCTGAAATTTTCAGCCCTGCGGTAACCCTGAAATTGTCAGCCCTGCAGTAACACTGAAATTGTTAGCTCTGCAGTAACACTAAAATTGTTAGCCTTGCAACAAATAAAAAATCTTGCACGTGTGGTGGAATTCACAAGATACTCTTTCCTTTGACCTATGTTCTCTCTCCTTTGACCTTTGCGCTTCTTCCTTAGACTTTCACTGGTTTTTTCTTCTCTCTTATGCACAAAAATCGAAGTTGTGAATTAGTTCCACAATGAGGTCTAACATCTCTCTATATATACACATCCAGGAGGTCGAATTGGTGCCTTTCTGGGCAGACTTGTCCAGGTAGGGCCAACTTGGTCTTGTGGTGACAAATTGACTTTTTTGACTCAAATAAAATTAATTTTCTTTTTTCTTGCAAAAGTCCAAAAGGTACTTGACTCAATTACAATAGATTGACTCATGACAAATTTTCTTTTGACTTAATAAACCCTAGAAGCATGAAGAACATGCTTTGATTAGAAAATAATAATAATAATAAAAAAATATTTTTCTTCTTTTGTTTTTACATGAAATATATAATGGCACAAGTACAATGATAATTATGAAGACCAAACCTAGTTACGTTTCCAACAAATTAGATAGCATTTGCCTCTAACATAGGGTTGAGCCTGAGGTAGGTGTCCAATTTTTGCACCCAAGCTCTTGCTGAACATTTAGATGATCCATCAAATGAGGGGAGGGAAAGTTTACTCACCTTGCGCACTAGATCAGAATTCAGCTGTCCCCGAGGTCTATTTCTGTATCTGATGTTACTGTATTCTTCGAACGTCATGGCTTCTCAAGTGTTCTCTTCTAGTGTTGCATACTCCCAAAAGTATGCATCAAAGAGTCTATTCAACTCTGTTGCTTTTGTGGTGGTTGTTTGCTGATGGTTCAAAAATTGAGGAAGTAAAGCCCTGTGACTTTTCCCATTGGGGTTTGTTTGAGCAATAGTATTGGAAGGGCCATGGTTATGGCTGATACTTCCTTTAGTACCAACCCTATTATTTGCTTTCAATCCATTGTTACCAAGCTCATTTATGTCTCAGACAATAACCTGAGCCATTTGTTGCTGCCCTTGCATTAGCACATTGGTCATTCGTTGCTGCTACAGTATTACATTTAATAGGGCACCAGGATCCTATTCCCCTTGTCCTATTTTATCCCCCATGGCTGGTTGATGGGTGTTCCTCTTTCTTCTTACTGTGATGTTGCTTGTATCCTATGGAAGCATTCAAGGTTCATGCACTCACAATCTCATTGAATACCTTCGCTCTGATACCGCACTACTATTTGAGGGAAATTTTTGCCCTAGGTTTTCTTTAGGCAACTAAGGTTTCCACAAACTTATTTTTTTGTTCCAAAAAATGAAATAACTATTCCAACATAAATCTAACCTTTAGTAAACAGTCTTGCATTTTCAATCAATACGACAACCATACAGTGCAAGGATTACAGTTTAATCATTCAATAATTCAACAATAATGATATAGTTTGAATTTTGTCCATATAAATCGAACCAGTCCAATACAATTACAAATAGTTCTAAGCTAATTCTGAATTCAACAGATCTAGATAATTGATCACTGTCCTCCTATTAACTGACCCAAGCTACACTATAATGGTCTTGACTCTTGACCAAAGAAATTTGTTTGACTAGCTTTAGGACGAACCCTTGTCCTACTATAGGGACTGTCTGCATTGCGACAGTAACTCAAAGTTGGAGTGCGAGTTGCCTCAGGGAGATAGTGAGGTGTCTAAATGGTTATGCGAAGTTTGGTCTACTTAGAGCTCCTCCAAAATATGTCTCTTTGTTTTCTTCAGGAACTTTAGGTTGCTCCAGACTTCTCTCTAGCCTCAATGAGGGCTCAGACCAGCCTAAAAGGTCTCTTTTCACTATTGTACAATCACGGATGGCCACAAAATGGTTATCCTTGAACCCGTCGTACAACTCTGCCCTTAGAAAGGATGACGTTAAACTCTAGAATTTCGGTTTGCTTCAGATGGTTTCTCCTTTTGCCATAGGGTGATTTCGCATGGGGTTTGAACTTAGGATTCTTTGATTTTTTCCATGAATTAGTCTCTATTTGGCCTCAATTCAACTCTTTAGCTTCAGGAGGAATGTGAATACCTTGTCTTAGCTTCTTCACCAATGCTTTGCTAATCTTCAGACATATAATAATCCTTGCTTACTAGAACAAAAATAAAAAGTAGAAAATAGGTTTAGTAACTAGGGTGGAATCTTTCACCACTGAAATCAGTAGGAGAGATGGGGTCTTAAAACCCTTAGAGCCACAACTCAAGAAAACAAATGATTTGATCCACAAATGATGATGCTTCATTTGATCTCAACTCTTCTCTATTTATAGATTTTTCCATGAGGGGGTTGTGGGTGCAACCCCCAATTTTGGGTTTTTTGCCACCGCCAACACAACTTTTGCTATAATATTCTTAATTAGCCATGGCTAATTGGAATATTCGATTTTGTTCAGTTTTTGCCTTCTATAGTTATTTGTAAATAAAAAAGGTGAGGACGGGGGACATAATTCACTTTTAGAATAAAAAGTCACTTCCTAGTAGCACAACATTGTGACTTAAAGGGGAGCTAAGAGGGCCAAAGGGGGGCGTAGAAATGGAGCCCACGCAGACACATGGAGAGACTGCGCAGGATGGAAGGAACACGTAGCAAGAGGGGAACCACGCAAGAAAAGTTGAGCCTTGGGATTGAGAGAGGCGAAGGCTATAAAAGAGAGAGGAGCCCCCTCATTTTGATCATTCAGTTATGTGCATTTTGAGCTAGTCGTTTCGACTTTTGAGCACGCTGGTTGTTTAGCTAGTCTGCAACACTATTTAGTGCATTGAGTGTCTCCGTTCGGAGATATCACCCTTAGCCCCGGGGGACTTCGAGTGCCTACTCGGGAAAGGTATTTCCTTTGGCATTTCAGCAGTAGTTTTATCAGCATTTCAGCAGCATTTTGGAGGACTGCGTAGCACTGAGAGGGGGATGCAGTTCTTTCTTGTAGCAGTGTTGGATTGGGGTTTTTGCAGGAGGATTCATGCTGGGTGATTGAGCAGGGGACCAACCCTTGCCTATTGGAGGATTTTGGCAGAGTTTCAGGCGAAGTTTAGAGGGGTTTCCTTCAGTGGCAGTGCAAAGCACTGAGGAACTGTGCAGAACCCCAAGGGGGTGATTTTAAGGGGTCGGCGATTCTAAGAGAGCTTTCTGGGTTTTTCTGGGTTTCTTGATTAGAGCATGATTCTAGAGTTTTAGCATTTTCAGAGGAGGGGAGCAGCCCCAAATCATCATTTGTTTCCTAGCAGCAGCAACAACACAACAATTTTCTAGCAGCATCCACGCAGAGAGACCATTTCTTGTTATTCTAAGAGCTTTTCTTCACTTGCCTTGTGCAAGTCAAGGTGCCATATGTCTGATCACCTCTTATACTCATTTTATTGCTCAGTATAATAAAATGGCTTAGCATTTCTCTCTGCATTTCTTGTGTATCTGCTTATATTTCTGGTTTACATTATTATATGCTCTTCCACTGTTATTTTATCACTTCTGGGTTATTATATTATTTGCACGTATTTGGTTGGAGTTTGCTGGGGTTTGAGGAATATTCCGAGTTAGGGATATTACAGTGGTATCAAAGCATAGATTTGGCTCAGGCTATGGAGCTAGCAATCTATGACACAGGGGGAAAAACCCTACATTTGTTACAGAGGTAGGAGATACAGAGACACTGGACGTAGGTTGCAGAATACCTACGGAGAGGGAGACTGTGTTCCAGTGGTTGATGCAAAACAAAAAGAGCCGGTGGTGGACGCAGAGCAGATGGCAGGCGAGGATGGGAAAAGATTTGCAGATATGCTCCTCAAATCAGTGCAGGATCTGTTAAGGCAGATTGAGGTGATGGGGCAGAGATTCACAACAGTAGAGGCTAGACAGCGTGAGAGCCCACGGGTTTTTCAGATAGTGAGGGATCGGGTGCATCCCATCATTTGCCAGAGCAGCGTGATACTGCGCAGCAGGTGCCTCACATGTCCCTACACGCTCTACCATGCCCATGTTCTTAGGAGCAGACACGGGGGTCAGAGCCTAGCCATATGGGCGATTATTTTGCAGAGTACCAGGCATATGGGTAGGAATTCAGGGATGATCTTTCATTTAGAGACTTTGTTCAGCTCCAGTGGGATAGTAGGCCCGGGATCATCACAGAAGAAACCAACATTACCATGATGGTGACATCCACCGTGCAACGAGTAGATTCCACTTGCCTACATTTGATGGTTCATCAAACAGTTCGGCAAGGTCTTGGGTGGAGACGCTGGACATTTATTTCCAGCTTAACCAGATGTCGGAGGCAGAGGTCATCGAGGTGGCAACATTTCATTTGGATGGCGAGGCCCAGGATTGGTGGTTTTACGGGATGGTTACACTCGGGCACTCTACAGTGACGACATATGTGGAGTTTACTAGGAGATTGATGGAGCGATTTGACTGGAGGGATCTAGAGCAGCATTTTGTTGAGTTGACGAGGCTCAAACAGATAGGGAGCGCAGAGACCTACATTGCAGATTTCTTGAGGGTCTCTGTGATGGTGCCAGACCTATCCACGGCATGGAGGGTCTATATGTATGTTGAGGGGTTAGCAGAGCCACTTCGGGGTCTAGTCCGATCTGCTAGACCAGCGACGCTCCAAGATGCTATCAGCAGGACCCGGGACTTATAGGATGTCTTACCCAGGACCCAGACACCTTATCCCCAAAGACAACCTTTTCAGTCTAAGGGGAAGGATGTGAGGATTCACCTCCAAAAGGGAATCCAGGATGAGTGCAGATCGAGGACGATGTCAAGAGGGAGCTGAAGAAGAAGCGGTTGTGCTTCACATGCCAGGAGCCGTGGGGATCGGGACATAGATGTGCTGCTGGCAAAGCACATTTTATTGAGGTCTTCTCCAAGAGCAGTGGAGAAGAGGATGACGAGGAGGATGTGGAGGCAGGAGATAGCCATGCCATACAGGGACCTTTGCCACCTCCACCACCAGCAGCAGGTGGTGCATCTTTTGCACCCACTGAAGGGGCCCTTGGAGCGTTGCGAGGAGTTCCCAAGTATCTGACGCTACGCGTACGAGGGATAGTACGTGGCCAACACATATTGGTTTTGGTTGACAGTAGGGAAACTCACAACTTCATCGATGCACAGATGGTTGAGTGGAGAGGTATTCAGACAGAGAGCTTCGATAGGTTTTCAGTATTGGTTCTAGGAGATCAGACCATGACGTGTGCTCATTATGTTCCAGAGCTTTCAGTGACGATGGGCACCTACACATTGACTGACCACTTTTTCGTGGTCGATATCCCAGACACCAACATGATACTGGGTGTTCAGTGGCTTATTACTCTAGGGAAGGTCACGAC
>APFE030818979.1:114114-129439 GCA_000404065.3 Pinus taeda | reverse complement strand
TTATTTTTAATTTTTTTAATTTTTGGATCCTCGAACTTAGCCTTTGGAAAAATCACCTAGGACCTAGGACTTAGGACTTATGAGGGGACTAAAACATTTTCTAACCCTTAAGACGCTTTACATCACGACCTTTACAATGTTACATCTCAAGGGGGAGAACCCATTTGACATAGACCCCCATAGACCACCCAGTCATGCGACACAAATATAATCTAGCAGATCAAGCAATTTGAAATAACCTAACCAAATAGTCAGAATTATTTCCAATTTACATAGACTTGAAGCACACTAGGACTCCCCTAAGATTCTAATGACAAAATCCGTTCCGGCTTTGGGGTTAGGCTGAAGGAACACTCTACCGACCATAGGTTGGTGAGACAAAAAACCTTCCGGAACGTATATTATCATTAGAAAATTAGGTTTGCCTAGGCAGTTTACATACATGACTCATATCTGCTAAGATTATTTACAATTTACACATGCAGGCTATGTTTACAAAACAATATGATTGGGTTGATGACAACAGTCGAATGGCACAGACATGTCGATCAAGCGCTATCCCTTTTGTGAAAAAGGGGGTGTACTGCTATGGATAGTTGACACGTAGTGGTCAACAGTCCTTAACCCCATTTCCTTGCTCATTGATAAGATGAGAGGTACTTCCCATGAGTCCCAAACTACATGGGTAGGATGCCTCGACAGGAGAACTAATCATCCTATCCCATAGGAGAACGAATCATCCTGTCCAACAGTCGCCACAGGAGAACTAATCATCCTGGCCCATAGGAGAACTAATCATCTTGTCCCAAAATCGTCACGGGGTACCACAGGGGAAGGTTGAACCTTTCACCCTGTACATAGCGCACCACCAGGGGAGGGTGAGTCGCCATGTGGTCATATGTCGCTCTAGTAAGTACCACAAGCCTCCCATAGCTCCTAGAGTTCAATGCATGCAACATGCAAGACCCTTATAAGAACGTCTCTCAACGACTCCAAGTCGTTCAGGAAAGTCATAGATTTGACCTTTCCCTGGGGCTTTAACGAAATGTCTATTACTTGTACATCAGTCTCAATACGATGGAGCCTCCTTGCTCATCGACTTACCATTTCCCAGATAAGGTAGTATCTGATGTCTATCTGCTGGAGCACTCATCGAATACGGGATTCCTCAACAATCGAATCCCCCCTTAGTTGTCACAGAGGATCATGGTGGTATTCATCATATGTACAAACATCTCACTGAAGAGCTTCCATAACCAAGCAACTTCATACGAGATCATACTTGTAGCTATGTATTCGGTCTCGGTGGTGCTTATAGCAACCGACTACTACTTCCTGCTCATCCATGATATTGAAGCAGAACCCAAAGAGAACCAGCAATGAGAAGTGATCTAGTGATCCTCCACACTGCCTGCCCAGTCAACATTCGAATAATCATGCAGCTTCATATTTCCGGTAGTGTATCTCAACCCATGAGAGATTGTGCCCCGAAGATATTTCAGAGGATTCTTGGCACCAATCCAGTGAGGCTCAACCAAATATGAGCTCACCATGCTAACTGCATAACATATGTTCGGATGGAAGTTCACCAAGAACATCAATGCAAATGAGTTTATGAAACTTAGAGGCATTTCCCAAATCTGGTCCGACATCATCACCATATAACTTCTGAAAGTTAAGATCCTTGAGGTAGTCACGGGCTTGCAGTTTACCTTTCCACATTCGGAATCCAAATCCCTCTTACTTCTGCAAGTGAGAGGGTCTGCACTTGTTTGAAATAGGTCGTCTTCAGAAGGTGCCGATATGAGAGGTCTATCGTCCACAACCTTCAAACAATGGTTTGGATCGACTTCACTCTTAGTGAATCTCGGCTTCATCTGACAGCTATCAATCCTCTCATATCAAACCCGGGGTGATCTGCTTCAAGCCATAGAGGGCTTTCTTCCACCAGCACACATGAGATTCTCGATCATGAATCTCAAACCCCTTGGGTTTTTCTAAACCTGTGGACCTGCTACATCAGGGGAATGGTTCCCTTTGTAGGATTTTCCTTCGGTACATCTTGGACATGTACCTTCATGCTCTTCTTGAATTTAGGCATCCCTGTTACCATCTGACTCACATCGGGTAGGGCCCCATAATAGGCCTCCGGTGCTATAGATGGGATGTGTCAATTGACATGGTCCCCAATGGACCATCCTACAACTTGATACAAATTGCCAACCTTGAACCCATGAGGAAGAGTATTTTTGAAAATTCTATTTCCAAACATGTACCTTTCCATCGATGAATGTCACCTTGAAACCTTTTGATTTCCTTTGCCAAAATGGACACCAGGTTCTTCTTGCGATCAAGTACATAAATGAAATTCTTGTAAATGAATCGAGTTACCCACATTCAATTGAGGGGTAACATTCCCTACACCCTTTCCTGGATAGGTGGCATTGACTCCAAGTATAATCCCACGATTGTTTCCATCTCTACCAAATTCGAGAGAGCACCCTTCTATCCGATGAGGTGCCTTGAAGCACTACAATCAATAAACCAGATTTCCAAAGAATCTGAAGGAGAGGGCCAATACAAGATAATGCTTCTTTATCTTATCAGAAACAACATTTGATTCTTCATACCCGGGGTTCCTTGCTTTTTCTGAAGATTCGGCAGTTTCCTTGATGACCTGCATTACCTGTCATTCCTTTGATCATTGAAGATGTCCCTGGAATGATTGTTATCATCATCAAGTGATGTGTCCCTCCCATTTGGACCCTCCTTCGCATAATGGCCGAACTTATTGCAACCAAGGCATCTGCCTTGCCTTCCACTCTTAGATTCGGACTTACCAATGAAGTGATCTTTAGGTAGGCCATCAGAAGCTTCCGTTGTGCCATTTTGATAATATACTCTGCTTCGACTTCACCCTTGGTGAATTTGAAGAGGGATGTGGAATCCATTGATCCTTTCGACTTCACCCTTGGTGAATTTGAAGAGGGATGTGGAATCCATTGATCCTTTTGTCCTTTCCCAATTGCCTTCAGTGATTACTCTTTCACTCTTGCTTGGGCTTTGTCTTCACCTCAACTCCAATACCATGTTAAGATTATGTATGTTCTATGCTTAGAGAAATTTATTTCAATTTTCATAGTTAGCTCAATATCTTTTCTAGACTAACAATCACATCAGCATTAAAATAAACTGAAGATAGAACATAAACATAAATTGTAGAAGACAAGCCAAGACAAGAGGACACAAGATGTGGCGCTAGCCAGGGACAAACCCCAATGTGGGGAAACCCTTGATCAATTCTTCTTATATGTTCTTCAATAGTTTAGCAGAGAGAGAGAGAGACAGATAGTACATTTACAACTGAAGTCAACACTTTGACTTATCTAGATGAGAGCATAGATCATCTCTAAGAAGATGATACATGAGATCAGTTGAAGATATGCTGCTTCAACTGATTCTCTAAGGTGACTTCTTCACCTATCATTGTGCTGCATCTCGTCATTATGCTGCACCTCGCCGTGCTGCACCATGTTGCACCCATCATCATAACGCTGGACCTCATGCTGCTGCTGTCCTAGTGTTTAGCACCGCTGTACATAGTGCCACTACTGCACCATGCTCACTGCTGTCCCAATGTACTTGCTGTTGTCCATGCTTTAACATGCTGCTGCTGTTCATGATTCTTCATGCTTGCAGCTGTCCTATGTATAAGCTTGCTGCTGCATGTAGCATCCAACCATGTAGCTTCATCATACATAGTGCTGTACTATGCATCATATCATGCTGCACCCTTTTTACATTACGCTGCATTGCTACCCATCACTGTATGTTGATAGCATTGAGCTATACTATGTTGCTGTCCCATAAATTATAATATGTCCAGCAACACTGAGTTATCAACCTGCCCAAATAGTCTACAATTAGTCACCTACAACAATGTGGTATTATGACAGCAGTTAAAGTGACTGCAACTAGGTCTCTTTGAGCTGTGAATAAGAGTCTTCACAAGACTGCTAATGGACCTCTCTTAACAGCGGATTGGGGCTTCCATTCAAACTATATATAGAGCTTATATTCCACTGCTGATCAGTCCTCCCTTTGCTGCGGATATGGCTTCTCCGAAACTGTGAATAAGGGCATTCATGACAGCAGATAGAGTTCCCTTTTGTTTGCGGATTTAGGCCTTCCTTAATTGCGGAATATGAGCCTCTATATAACTGCGGCCAGAACTCTCCTTTAGCCTCCTTATGACAGCGTATAGGTCTCCTCTGATCTGCAGCTAGGACTAGCTTTAGAGCTGTGGCATGACAACGGCTAGGTCTTCTTGAGCTCTTGGATAGGCCTCCTCTATACAGCGTATAGGAGCCTTTCTTCAACTGCAAATGTATGGCTGCATTTGACTTTCTTTTGCTGTGGCTAGGGCATGACTAGATCCCCTTCAATTGCAGCTAGGCGTTCCTCCCTTCAACTGCGTCTAGGGTACCTTGATTTGTTGCATATAGAACCCTTTCTTGATTGTAGCCAGATTGTCTTCTTGCATGACTGTGATTAGGGCTGCGTATAAGACTCTTCCATGATCCTCCATGACTGTGTCTAGATCTCATTAGGGCAGTGAATTAGTCTCCTCTTTGGCAGTGTATAGATCTCCTCTTACCTGCAAGATGATCTCATAAGATTGCGGCTAGGGCATCTTAGGTTCAACATCTAGGGAGTGTGACAAACATCCCTAAAACATCATGTAGGGTAGCTCACAAAGGGAAAGAACAAAATGAGATGATCAGTAGAAAATAAAATAGTAAGAGGGTATGGATGAAAACTAATTTGTTACTTTGAAAAAGCCACAACAACCAAATTTAAAGCACAAACAATTGAGTAGTGTTAGGCAAGTTATTTTCTTTTTCAGTTATGAAACTGAAAGAGAGTTGAACATCAGTTATAGTTATTTATCAATTACAATTTTTTTCAGGCAAATGAAATTTGTCTTGCTTTCGCTCCTAGAGAAGTTATTAAGGTGTTACACAGATTATCTTGGAACTTGTTACAACCCTCAATAAGAGCATTACTATAAATAGAGATTAGCCTTGTGTATCCTTGCTTTAAGATTTTAAATATTAATGTCCATTAGTATCCATGATTGCGCAATGGGACTATAAAATGTACAAAGATGAATGGGCATTGGGAGAGGTAAAGCATCTTTGGGAGAACTACAAATAAAATTGAAATAGATAGATAATAAGTGCCAAAAGAGATGTGTTAAAGTTGGGAAGATGAAAAGAACAAAGTGGGTGAGAGGGTCAAAGAGAATCAAGAACTCAACCTCCAAACGACAATGGTATCCACTATAACCTTTCCTAACGACCAAAGCCAAGGAATGGGTGATGAGATTTTGTTGTTTACTATTTATGTGCCCTTTAGTATGTGTTGTTTCACTGACTTAGTATTAGAGATTGTCTCATGATGCTTCTTGTGACTGAAGCAAAGTCACTAGACTCAACTTGTTGCCTGACTCATTTTGGACAAAGAGTCAAGAGTTGACTTGGTACTTGGCAATACTCAAGGGTTGGCTTGGTTGAAGACAACAAATAAAAGAAATCATAAAATTGCACTAAATTCTCTCTCTCTCTCTCTCTCAATAATATATATATATCTATCTATAATTTTTTTCCCTTGAATAAATATCTTTATATTCCATATGAGGAATATACATGTTTTGGTCCAAGAGGACTTCTCAAAAAACAAAGCTTTAAGCCATCACATGGATAGAGGTCAAATTCCATGCAAGAATTGAACCCGGGTGGTGAGGATAACAACATTTCTCCTAACCACCTGTTGTTGCACAATAACAATTTGGGACAAAGGCCCACTGTCACCACATCCTATGTCCCTTTCTCTTCTCGAATTTTCACTGATGGGAGGAGTCCCAGTATCCCTCACTTGTGATTAATGTGTCTATAATAGGATTCAAAGTGAGGCAATGATGGCTCATTCAATGGAAAGGTTCAATTAAGCTGTGAGCTTTAGGAGAAGCTAAGATGACTTTCCTAGAAAACCCCTTTGAAAGGAAGTCTACCTGAGACCTATGGTTAAGATATTCAACGAGATAAAGGTACAACCAGGGTTAGGATATACAAGAGAAAAGGCTATGATTGATATACTTCAACAAGTACTAAAGTTGAAGCCTTCAAAGAATCCCCAAGTTGAAGAATTAGCTTCCAAGGTTCCCTATTGTTGTGATAGCTAGGGCATCAATTTATTTGAAATTCCACTGTTGGAATTTGTTCAAAACTGGAGGATGCCTAGAGGAGACATAAATGAAGACACTTGTCTAGATGGAATCCCAAAATTCCTCCACCCTAAAATTTCTCACCAAGCCCTAGAAAACTTCCTTGTCCTCAAAGGGACAAAGAAAGGAGAAAGAAAAGAGGCCAAAAGAATGATATGAGTTGATGTGATCACGAAGGATCTAGGGCTATTGCCTAGCAATTGGGAAGACTGGAGTCAAAATGCTCTTGATTTGGGAACTTCGCTCTTCAAAGAGGCCTAAAGAAGCAACTTCACTTTATATGAATGCAGCTACACGATAACCTTAGAATTTTTACTTAGATGGCAATTATTATGGAGTTTCAAGGATGCAAATACAAATTGCCCTCTAGGAACATTCATTCATTCTGTTTAATGAGCAACACATGCAAAAATTTCCAATAGCTACAATGCTTCCAACAATTTAATTAGGGCACATTATTTCACCATAAGAAAGTAATTCCATGCATTAGACATTCATCAAAATAGAAATATAGCATTATATAACACTTACAAGAAAAAGAAGAGTATATCCATCCACAAATTTGCCAACAAGAAGCTCCAAGAGAGATATTGAAATTTTTCCATATATCAAAATGCATTTAGTCATCCCTCTCAATGCTGCAAAACATCTCCAAACCCCAAATTGGGCTCTGTGGACTCCAAATGGGTCTCGGAATGGCTCATACTAAAGTTGATTCTCCATCAATGAGGGCTAGGAGATGACACATGCTCTCCCATGCCTCTTCAGATGAGATAAAACCTCATCTGGGCCTTGGATCAACTGCCAAGTGTCAGGTGCAAATGTGTGGCTGGTTGGGCAATGTGGTCCAAATGCATCATCATATCTATATAGCTGGGGCGTGAACGAGCAATGTGTGGTGCTAAAGAAATCCATGGCGTCGCAATCAATGCTCTGCTATGGTGGAGGTCCATGGTTCTCAATACTCACCCTACAAGTGCCATTATGATCCTCTGGAGGGCTTGGAACTCGTATAGGGAGGCCAAGTCCAAGATGGAGACCCACCTGCAATCCTGTATAAGATCCAATGCATCTTTTCACCTTTCAGTACAACCATTCATTAGTGCAATTGAGTAAATAAGCTTGCTAATTGGGGGCAAAAGTGGACACTTCATAGTGGCATGCCCTTCTAAATGGGCTTCAAAATGTACAGGCATTTCCTTGCTCAACAAGAGAGGTTAATAAAGGACCCTATTAGGTGGTTTCAACCCCTAAGGGAGTGACAGGTCCATGGTACATCCATCAAATGGCAGGTGTCATGTGAAATGATGATGGAACGAAGTGGGGCAATAGGGAAGGCTCCAAGCCACATGCCATGGTACAGGGGAAGCTAGGATGAGGGAAGCCCACACCTTGGGTGTATGAATGTAGGAGGGAGCAATTATGGCACGAGTTACCCCGACCTTTGTTTTCCCACCCTTCTTCATATGCCTTTTTCTTTTTATTGATTTTTCTTCCTTTTATTGCTCGAGGCTCCAGGGGATGAGAGCATGATGCATATGATGTAGTAGTGATTATCCCCTTAAGGTAGGCAGTTCATCACCCACCAGGGGTTGGGACAATCATGGGTTCTTTAATGATGCAGGGGGCACTCATATGGGCCTTAGGAACTAGGGTGATGGCCACAATGATAGGGGGTAGAGCTCATGCTTGGCTTTTGCTCACGAGTTCAATTTTTATGTCCTGGCCATCTTTTGCATTTTATGGTACATTTCCTATTGTAAGTGACCAAATTATGCTTTTTAACTTTCTTTTTAGCTGCATCAACCTCCAGGGCATCATTCCAAGCCCGACCCAAAGTGTGGTGTTGTAGTGGCTACAACCACCCTCCAAAATTTTGCCATAGCCTGTTTTGGAGCCTCCCTACCAACCTTACGCAACACTTTGTCTTGCTTCGTCAAGTACTCAAGCTTCAGGTGTTTTCCTTGCACAAAGGCAGCCTGTCGATCACAGTTGATCCATTCCCCTCACAGGCTGCTCACCCAGACTTGATCCAGTTGCACGCTGAGCAGCTTCCCCTTGAAAATTGCGCGTTCCTAGAGGGAAACCAACCTTCCCTCCAGGAATTGCGCAATCCTCTTTGACAGCCTGCTAGGCTCCAGGATTGTGCAATCCTGCCAGCCAATCCTCCTCGCAGGATTTGCACAATTTTTCCCAGCAGCAGGCTGTTCAACCCAGGATTTGCGCATCTGGGCAGTGGTCAGCCGCTCTGCCCAGAAATTGCGCAAGCCCCTTGGGCAGTCAAGCCATCTCACACTTAGGAATGCACATTTTCCCAAGTAGTTGAGCAACTGCATGCATGAACAGTCCGGTTGACAAATTCCACCCGGGACCAAGGAAACTTGACTTGCATGCATGCATGACTTGATCTTCCCGGAATAGCAAGAGACAACATGCAAAAGGCATCCCATGATTCAGGGAGCTATTTTTAGTAGCGTGGGTTACATGCAAAGCTGTTTTAGAAGTTTCCCTCCAAGTGTCGCTTTTTCCTAGATTTGTGGCATGTGCATCATGAGACCAAACTTATTTAGTCGACGCATTAGAGCTCATTGATTCACATCGATCTTAGAGCTCTGACATGCCACAACACATCCAGGACTCTTTGACACATCTGGCTCAACTATTCATGGGTAAGTGGCTTCAACTTTTCTTTTTCAGCATTTCTGTCGCTTTTTGTGTATTCGCTTGTGTGAGTGCTTTTTGCTTGATTTCTTTGAATGTCTGCTGTCGTTTACATGTATTCTAGCTTGTCCTAGCTTTGTTTCAGTTTTCATCACTATCTCACTGCTGTCGCATTCATGAAACTGTTTTGCACGGACGTTCACCCAACTGACGAACGACTTCACCCACATGCATTTTGATCTGTTTGCTGAATCTTCCATTCTTGTTTTGCATGCACTGTTTATCACCTCTTCTATCATTTAGTGTCACCATGCATTTCATCGATTTACTTGCTTTTAGTTACCCGTCGGTGAGTCGGGCCAACGTTGGCCCAGGCTCTGCCTTCACCAAGGCTGTATTGCATAAACTGGGGAAGGAAGACTTACCTTTCTCTCCATATTTGTGCATTCTGGCCCAGCACTGGCCTCCTGGACTGTTTTGCGCATTCTTGGAGGACAGTGGTTGCTTGGCCCAAGGAATTGCGCAAATCTGTCCGTGGACGAGCAGTCCTTCCCAACTGGAATTGTGCATTGCGCAATCCCAGTAGCCAGGTGCCCAACTGGATTGCACATTTTGCAGATCCAGCAGCTAGTCCAGCCTCCCAGACAGCCCAGACTGCCTTTTGCGCAGTTCTGGCAGCTAGTCACTCAGCTTCCCAGTGAAATTTGCGCAATCTTGCTCTTTAGTTTCCTAGGTATGTGATGTGTCCTTCCTCGGATTTGCTTTGTTTTTGCTGACATATTTCTTGCCATGCATGCTGCTTGTTTCCAGATCTTTTGGGTGTTCATCTGTCTCAATGGCTTCCAAGAGAACAGGATCTCAGGACACTGATGGTATGGCAGCTGGAGCGACAACTGAGCAGGTGTCCTCTGGTTTGCCGATCTATGAAGATACGAAGCTGTATCTAGACAAGGACATGAAACTAGAGTGGCAAGAGGTGAATGAAACATTCACAGGTACTTTTGGGGATGACCTTGAAGACTGTCAAGTGTACATGAACATTCATAAGTCTGGCTTGTACCGGATTGCATGCAGATACCCTGCGTTCCCATACGCGGACATGGTTCACTGGATCGTCTTTCACTCTGACCCCGAGACGATGACCTTGAGTAGTGTCAGTGGGACAAAGCTTGCAATTTTCTGGGCAGAAGATTACGATGAGATGTATCAGATGACCGAGCCCATGACTGTCATGACTCCCCTGTTCAACTTGCCCAACAGTAGAGGCCCTCCAGAGACATTATGAAGGATTGGGTAAAGGAGCCAGTTCATTTCAGGATGACCCCTAATCATATCTATAAGACGAAGATATTAAGGAAGGCATACCAATACTTGGTCATATTCGCATGTCGACTGAGTGGCCAAGTGAGCACTAAGACCTTCCCTTAGAGTTGGGTGGTCGCGCTGGACCAACTGGCTAGAGAAGGAAGAACATGCAACTGGTCTGGCATACTGGCTCATCAGCTGAAGGAGCAAGTCACGAAGGCTTGATAGTCACTCGAAGGCATGCATGCAGAGATTTACATGTCTGCCTACATTCTAGATGCAGTTTGTGCCTGACATGAGTTCCTGGGCTTAGAGTGGGCATGGTCACCGGTGGAGACTGTTGTGAACAAGTATTTCAAGCTATTGTCCGAGTGCAGCTTCAGAGGAGTGATCATACGACTGTCCGACCATTTTGTCACCCCAGTGTATAGGTTGATATTTGAACATGATCCACCCTGCATGTCAGAAGAAGCGATGAAGACATTGTTAGGCATTGCAGATTGGTGTGCCTCACCGTTCGACACGTTCATATGAGTGTTTAGTGTGGAGAAGCCTCCACATGTTCTGCCAAAGTTTGCTTTGGATGTGATTATCATGCAGGAAGTAGCGTATCATATCTCAAAAGGATTGACAGCTAGGCTGCAGCAGAAGAAGAAGGCACCTTGGTCCACTCTTCCATTGCGAATTAGGTTATACAAGATCTGGAGCATCAAGCAAATGGATGCCGAAGCTGAAAAAATGAAGAAGTACCCGTTCAACCTCCGAAGCTTCAACCTGTATGACCCACATTGCATTGTGAAGGATCACTGTGCAAGAGTTCAGTTCAACTGGATCCATGGGGCATGTCTTTGGGCTGAGGAGGACTCATGGAGATACTGTTACACTTCCTTCAGACCCAATGAACAGGTTGGCTTCACCGTAGAGTGGTTGGCAAAGCAGCATGAAGCAGCACCGCGGAGAGCGCTAGCAGTAGTAGCAGTAGCAGTAGAGGCGGTAGAGCCAAGCATACCTGTGCGTGACAAAGGGAAGAGGAAGATTGTCGACCTCATGGAGGAGGAGCAAAGCTGCAAGTTTCGAGTAGATCCACTTGTAGAACAAGTAGCTATGGCTATTCAACAAAAGAGGCAGTAGCGCGACAAGCGAATCGCGCGAAGGCAGAGGGATAAGAAGAGAATGGAAGAAGCAGAGAAGGAGTTGCATGAGCTGAGGGAGCAATTCCGGAAAGAACAAGAGCTGTGCCAACAGGAGAAGGAAGCGCAGCAACAACAGATTCAGCAGGGGGCACATCACGTGCAGACAGATGAAGCAGCGCTCGTACAAGTAGTTGATTCTTCTGAACAGTTAGCATCAGGCGAACAGGGTGAACCCTCGCAGGGAAAAGACTTTGCTCATGAGATAGAACAGACTGTTGAACAGTTGGATGCAAACATGGAGCAACAGGAGTTGGTACAGGACACTGACCTCATGCCTCACCATAGAGAGGTCGACTCACCTGCTTCAATGCGTCCAGACGATGAGCAAGTCTTGAATGACCAAGGAGGCACTGAGATCCTTGGTGGTCAGCTGGAAGCAGAGATGCGCAACTTCTCCTTTGATGAATCTCAACATAGAGTTGGGCAGTCTCACAGAGTGTTGACTCTGGAGGACCAAACATCCCTTGCGCAAGTTGAGGAACAAGTGATCATCACTGATGTGCACTAGGACCTAGCTGCTTTGGCTGATGCAACTAGAGTGTATGCTGAAGCCACTAGCTTGATTGTTCGCTTCCTCATAGCTGAGAATGAGCGAATGGCGAAGGAACTACAGGTGGCCAAGCAGGGAGGAGACTTGGTGACAATGTCCGCCTGAGCTGAACTGAAGAAGGCAATACTTGATGAAGTATTGTCCTTGGACACAGTTATGCGAGCATTGTACTCCAAGTTTGGTATCGTGCATCAAGCAGCCGTTCATCTCCACGAATGGCAGCAACGATGTGCAAGAAGAGTATGCATCTTGAAGAACATACATACTGTTGTTGATAACATGCGAGCATGGACGATGAAGTACAAGGGAGCCCTGCTTCACTTGACAAAGATGATGAAGGCCAATGCGATCGAGCTGCAAGCAAGTATTCGAAGTCAGGTCCGGAACTTTGAAGACCTACCACAACTCATCACTAGCATATAGGCTTCCCATGCACGAGTATTCAAAAGCATGGAGGTTATAGTGCAGACTCATGCGATCCCATCACTTGGGAGCCTCACCCAGGCGAAGACGAAGAAATAGGTTCAATAGGAGGTTGACTTGTACTTCGACGAGTTGATGCGCACCGCCACCAGCCCAGACTTGCCTATCAGTGCAGACATCATGCACAAGTATGTTGTTGGTCCGGCCACACTAAAGACAATGATGTGCATGCTCACAGATGTTTTGGATAGAGGAGCCCGCTCAGTGTACCTAGATGCTATGGAGGCAAGGTTCAGGTTTCAGACGGATGTCACAACAGAATACACATACACTCTCAAGGACTACCAATCTTGACATCAATATGTCACTGTTGATCAGCATAAGGATGTCGAGCAGTTGGACTGCTCCACCGGAAGCGATGCATGTCCTTTGTGTTGTGTGTTCCTAGCCGAGTTGGGATTGATCCCTTTCAACCTAGAACTCAACTTCACCTTCTTCCCGTTTCGAAGTGTTGGAACCTCTCATACATCTTCCTTGACTCATTGTATTAGTGACACCCTTGCTGCTAACAGAGTTATTCTACTTGCCTCTGTGCGACACCGCGGTCAAGGCATTACCTTATGACCCACTGCTGGGACTCCTACACCAAACGGTTTGAGGTCTAATTGGGACTTCTTACCGGGGAGATCCCCTTGACATATTGGCGGGTCCAACACTGTCAACATGTGGACAAGGGGAGGGGGAGGCTAACACCTTGTGGTCCCAATGGAAAAATGTGGACTTGAATGGGAAAAGTGTGAAAAGGGGTTATAATGAGCAGAGAGGAGTGAGATATATGGTGTCGGGAAGCGAGGCCACCCAACCAAAATTAGGGTTTTCCTTGTAGTGCCACTCCAAAGCTAGTAGCTAATAGAGGAGATCCCATGGGACTAGGATACACGATTAACCCCCAGGTTGGGACAAGGGAACAAGAGTATAGTCCAAGCCCATTCTTTCTGTTGAATCCCCCCAATAATCCATGTCCAAATGTGCCCAAGAAAAGCAAGCATAAACACCTAATTACATAATGAAAAGTCATACCTTCGAGGTTGGAAGGCCCACCTTCAAACATACAATCATAACAGATGGGTGAGGGCACACAATGGCTGACTCAAGTGGCAGAGCATGTGTCACATCGAGCTATCTGGTGGTTGTCGGTTGAAGGCAAATCTAGGAGAAATTTTCTCCTATAGGGGTCACCCACTGGTGGTGGGTAACACTACTCGAGCTACATATATATGATTCCTATGACAGTTTACAACGACTATCATACAAATTAAAATATTTTGAATTCCAAAATTTTATGATGTAAGTGTATATGTAAAGGATACCATGGATTTGGGATGATGGACCATGGCATGAAGAAAAAGTTCAATGAATCATATAGTGTAGTCACCAAATGTCCCTGGCCCTGATGTGTTGACAGTTTTCTACATGCATATTATGTCCTACAAAAATAACGGTTTCTCATGGCCATGCTCAATGATCTAATCAGATGCAAGATCAACATCTTCCAACTCATAAAATTAGTGTTTCTTGCAACCTTAAACCAAATACCTTAGAATTCAATCTAGACTCTAGATAAATCTAATCTAAAAGATCTAGACAATACTATGTAAAGAGTTTGTCAATGAGATTTTAACCTTTCAATTGCTCCATTAGGAGCTGGAGAATCGAGATTATAAATAACAAACACTAAATCACTTAGGCATTTTGGAGTTAATTGGTTGCATTCCTTGGAATATATATGCTCAATAAGACACTGTTTTCTCTTGCAATTAGATGTAGATCATGTATAGCTTAAGATTTGAATAATAAATCTTTGAACTTCAGGGGTACCTTTGCAAAAATTCTCGCGTCATATGCCTAGCATGATTCATACATGACATTGTGTTTAGTGTAAAATTAAGAAGTTAGAATTCAAGTTAGAAAAGAAATTAAGAGATCAGAATGCTGTAGCTAGCTTGAAGTTAGTTCCTGGCATTGACTGCATTGTTGATGGAAAACAATTTGATGTAGCTTGGGATTCTTAAAGCTGTTGAAGAATTCTCTTATGAGTAACATCATCAAGGAAACATTGCTCAATACATGTAAACTTTGTTGAAATTTGGGCAGCTGTGGGACAAATTTCCCCATAGAAACCCTAAGACCCCAAGAGGAAACCATCTCGCTCCAAAGGAGGATTCAGTTTGGATAAAAGAAAATATTATTATTAATATGTTTGACTCTTCTCTAATTACTATTATTAATTATATTGTTGTGACAAATTTATTTGGGCAAGAATATTTGAATTTGAATTTGAGTAATTCCCTCCACAAGCAACAAAGTCGGCTTCATAATGCTCATGTCGGCGTTCCTCTAATGGATGCATCCTTTCACATTCAGAATCAACTATAAATATCCTACCGATGTTCATTCAAAAGTGGCATACTTGACTCTGATGTTGGATGCATTGCTTTGTGGCTTGATATACCTCCATTATGGTTCATATGTCTATTTCTAAGGTTCGTTGGATCATTTTACTTATCCGAGGCTCACATTTATGGAAGATTTGTATTTTTTAGTGGAAGACTTGCATCCTTGATTACAATGGCTCGAATCAATGGTTTGGATCTAATTCTCTGTGGCACGCGATTTCTCAACAGTGGCATCGAATCCCTCAACAATGTCACACATTTATTACTTGAGTCGTAAACAATGGCTCGCTTTTCTTGTCATCTTTGTCGTTCATCTCTGTAGCTAGATTATTGTGGCATGCACTCTGTGGTTCACATTTGTAGAAATTTTGAGTAATATTACACTTATTCACAGAGATTATCCTGATTATACACTATTTGCGGAATGCATGCATAATACATAACCTCCTCT
>APFE030818979.1:12122-113751 GCA_000404065.3 Pinus taeda | reverse complement strand
CCTCGCAAGTACTCAGTACTATCTCCACCTGTTACACACAAACTAGCTCAGATCTGAATCAATCACTGGCTCAAATCTCCTCCGCTGCTTCCCTGCCTCCACTGTGCAATCCTGCATGAGAATAGATGAGAATGGTTGATCCAAACTCGTATTTCCCTTGTGTATACCATGCAATCCTCATTGGCAATACTCAATCCATTGATTGCGCAAATCTCATGCACAACTATAGTCACAACTGACAGTTGTCTTGCCCTTTCACTCACCTCTAACACTTGTCTCCACTGAACTGTCCATGCATTGAGTCAACTGATGTATTTTTTAGTTGATATATGAGTTAATAATTAGTGAATTAATTAATAATTAATTCACACCACTCATCACTAGTGTATTTGGCAGTTAGACTAAAAACAACTAGCTCAACTAAGTCAAACTGAACACAACTCCATCAACTCCTCATTCAACTCCACCAAACTCAATCACTTGAGTTCTAACTGAAGTCCATCATGCAATAGCTCAACTAACCCATAGAAAAAGCGTATTTCCTTCTGGAAGTTGCATGTGCCACATCCGTAGCTCGAACTGAAGTGCTGCAAGAGGATAAGATAATGTTTATAGTCCAAATATTATTAAGAGCTAATAATATTCGACTGTTCTATTTTTTGGCTGGCAGTCTAAAAATAGACTCCGTCCATATGTCTAAAAATAGAGGTCCATCTATTTTTACCAACATGACCAATCATCCATAAATAACATCCTGCAACTCATAGACCATGATCCATATGTCTAAAAATAGACATATGTCTAAAAATAGACTTTGCGCAAAAAATAGCCTGCGGGCCCACTTAGTGAAGGCGACTTCTTTTCACTAAGCTCCATCATCTTGTTGCATTTTCAACAACATTGCTTGCTGTTTGTGGCTCACATATTTATATCTGTGGATTGTATTTCTCATAGGTTCACATTGACGTTTAAGTGGCTCACTTTGTATTTGTAGCTTGCTCTCCTAGTACAGTAACTTGCATATGTATTCTTGTGGATTCTCTTTTGTGGCTCATTTGTATTTGTGGTTCGTATACTCTATGATTTACATTCTATGACACAGTGGCTTGCTTTACAGATATATCTGTGGATCGTTTGTGTGGCATCGCTTGACTATTTTGGCATTGCTTCACTAAGTAACACGCACAATGGGATTGCTTGACCATTCTGGTATCGCTTGACTATTTTGACATCGCTTGACTATGTAATACGCACAGTGGCATCGCTTGATTATTCTAGCATTGCTTGATCATGTAACATGTATCACAGTGACCTTTGATATGGATGCAATGATAACTGTGACAATAATCTTGAGACAATTGCCAATGATTTATATGACTGTGATCTTTTGATATGGCAGTGAATGTTGAAATGACAGTAACCCTAATATTACAGTGACCCTAAGGGCCTAATATATCAGTAAACTTCTGACGGTAACCTTGACATAGGACAAAGATCTATATGTATGGCAGTGACTTTGTTGCATGGAAAAGACCTTGACGAATGACATGGCAGTGATCTTGACCTGGTTGTATGATGGATGATCAACGACCTTGTGGTATGACTTGTCTCTATGATGATGAGATGATAGTGATGATGTTCCTTGATAAGTGAATTACATTGACATGTATGATGCTACTTGAGACAATGATATGACAACAACTCTCTTGGACTTGTTTGATTTCAGATTGTTTAGTTCACAAATGTAGTTGTGAACTAACTTGGGTTGGCCCTAGGAGGTCTGATGTGATCATTGTATCTCATTCTTATTGTACTTTGTATCTCAACTAAACTTTGATGAATATCTAATAGAAGAAGAATTTGGTTGGGTTTTCCTGCTTGTGGGGTTTTGCCCTGACCCTTGACCTAAATCCTGGTGTCTCTATTGTGTATGTTTTATTACGTTGTTCCTTTCTATTCCGTTGCATTGTTGATGTTATTGTTCTCTCTACATAGTTGCAAATGCTGTTATGATGTTATGGCGTGAATGTAATATGTAAATGATGACAAAGTTTGAAAAATGCAATTACCTATATCATAGAACAATCTAGGCCTTAAAATTTAACATGGTATCAAAGCCAGGTTAAAGAAAAGTCATTGAGATTACCCCTATGAAGAAGTTCATGATTAAAGCAGAGTGAAAGGGATGAAGATGGTAGAGACCTAAAAGAATGCTAGGGTTTGAATGAAACCCTATAAAGCTTTTTTGTTTTTGCAAATAGAAGCTAGGGCTTGAAAGAAACCCCGGGAGTGGCCATAGATATGTTAAAGCCCTAGTTTCTACAGTATTGGAACCCTAGTATGATGTGATCAGTAAGAAGCCATTCAGTTATTCAAGTACCTAGGAGAGATTCAAAGAAACCCTAGTATGATTGAAAGTTTCTTATATGATATGATTATTGAAAAGATATAAAGTTATTTGGGATAGATTTAGAGAAACCCTAGGAGAGGCTATGATACAGATTCAATGGTCATGGTTCACATTGATAAGCTAGGCTTGGTTGCCAATGAAGATGATCAAGGATACGAGTGGTGTTCAAGAGGAAGCATTTCTTGTTTTGCAGACGACAATTGTCATATGGTTGATGGTCTGTGGTGCAGGATCAAGAGGGAGCTGATAGCTTCCTACAATCCTCTTGAAAGATAAGTACTTCCAAGATTTATGTTATTTTATGCTCTTATTTAGATTTATCATTTTTAGACTTTTGTTTATTGTTCTTGCATATTTGATTAATTCTTTCACTAACTTCTTGATGAGGATGTGATCAAGGAAAGTAGACCCTGGCGATCATCAGGATGCAGAATAGTGCAGGAAGAGTAAACTCCAAGAAGGAGCTGGTGCAGGATAATGAAGAAGCCACTCCCATATCTAGAGAAGAAAGATAGTCCCGCCTCATCATCAAGTACACCTTCAATATGTTTATTTACTTTGCTATTATTGCTCTTGCTTTTGTCTTGGGGTCATCAGGTACAACGGATGGATGTAAGGACCTATTCCTCAACATTGAGATTGAGAAGGATGCAAAGCCATCTCATGATTAGAGTGGCACTTGAAAGATGGACAAGAGCTTAGACTTTGAAGGATTCCTGTCTCCCAGGTTGAGGTTTATGATTGAAGAAGCTTCCTAATTAGAGGGGGTAGATTGTTAGGTTGGATGTAACTGTCTGATGAGATGATGAAAGCTATATGTCCTTCATGCAAGGACCTTTTTAGATGACAAGAGGCAACAATGTCAGATGCCTTCACCATGTTAAATACATCATTGATAATAAATATGCTTTTAGAGGGAGAAGTTTTTAGCTCCTATTGCTAGATACTCTACTGTCAGATGTTTGTGAAGCTGGCTTCCTCCACGATGATCTTAAGGAAGAAGTGTATGTGGAGCTACCTCAAGGCTTCGAGGCACATAAGAAGAGACTCGTGATTTCAGATTGAAGTAAGTCCCATATGGACTCTAGCAAGTCCCCTGGACTTGGCATGTTTCAATGTTGGATATCTGATGCGGATCCCAACCTCTCTTCATGATGGAATGTATGTCTTTGATATTTGGTTTTATATGCTGACATTTTCTTTATGATAGGATCAAATCAACTTGGTATTCAGTGTCAGAGGGAGCTGAGCTCTGAGCCTAGATGATCAACATCTTGAGATTAGCAGTATAACAGAGAAATGATGAGAACTTACTTGTTAAAGGAAGTATGTTATCAAAAGCTTGGCTTTACATTGAAGCAGTTGAGAGAGACTCCCCTTCAGATTTAGATTTGATGATGAGTTGGTAGCCAGATGGATCCTTACCTTGTAGAATGTACTCTGAGCCTGATTGAGCATGGACATTTATATTGGGTTGTTGCTAAACATGTGCGGAGACAACTATTAACCATGGATTGAAATACACTGCCAAACTTGATGGATACACCGATGATAATGGACTGGAAATGTTATTAACAGGAAGAGCACATTTAGGTGTTGTTTTAACTTGGGGTTTGCCATGCTTTCTTGGATGAGTAGGAAACATAAGTCTGTTGCTGTGAGTACAATAGAGGCAAAGTAAATTGTTGCTAGCATGACTAGCTATGAGGCAGTGTGATTGAGAAAGCTCTTTGGAGAGCTGTTTGAGCATGTGTTGGACATGACTATGATATACTGCGATAATATGAGTGGGATTAGACTTTCAGAGAATCCTGTGTTTTATGACTGGCCCAAGCATTTTTGAGATTGGATATCACTATATGCAGGATATGGTGTAGAGAGGAGCAATAAGGCTCTAACCCATCTCTTGATGAGTAGATAACTGACATTCTTGCCAAGCCTTTGCTGAAAGGGAAGTTCTTGGTCTTCAGAGAGTAGCTTGGACTGATGGATGAGAGGGTCACGGTTGGCCGAGGACACTGAGCTATGCTCTTCCCCCCCTATTTGAGTTCTTAGGGAGAAGAATTGAGATAGAGAGCTCCTTGGATTGAGGGAACTCTGGAGAATAGGATGTGCGATCCTTGTCATTTATGGCAAGTTGGGTATCTTGCCTATTGTCATTGTAGGGTGTACGTGATCCTTGTCATTTATGACAAGTTGGGTATCCTCCCCTACCATTGAGTCTAGGACTTGACAGAGTATACCCCAGTATGCATCCTACCCACAAGATGGGCTTGTCGAGATTGCCACCCATTCGGCCAATGGGTGAGGAGAGACTTGGGTGTGTGTGATCCTTACCTCTGGTAAGTTGTGTATCCTCCCCAAGTTAGTGGATTCAGGTGTTCTATCACTTGACTCTTGAGGGTCAAGGTGGGAAGGGTCAACAGGCAATAGGATGTGTGATCCTTGTCACTTATGACAAGTTGGGTATCTTGCCTATTGTCGGACAATATGATAGTGTGTGATCCTTACCTCTCATGGTAAGTGGTATCTCGCCTCTTTTCGATCGAATATATAGGGTGGCAGATTAATCTCCCTCGCTATCCATGGATATAGGGTGGAAGCCAAAGCTCCCCTATGATGATTCTTCTTCTAGATAGAGACATCATTGTGTCACTGATGATTAAAGGAGAGACACACTGAGATGAGATGTGTTGAGATGGATATCTTATTGATGCAACTGAGATGAAGGTCATGCAACTTGACTTGGAGACTTGTAGGGTTTGTAGGATCTAATAGATCTCCCCTACTGTCGGTTGTGGATTATTCTTCTTCTATGAGACAAGAAATGCTATGAAACGAGATGAGACATGATGAGACATCCGAGATGAGACTTTTGATGTAGATGAAAATTCCTCCCTAGCTGAGAGGGAGTGTTGAAATTTGGGCAGCTATGGGATGAATTTCCCCATAGAAACCCTAAGATCCCAAGAGGAGCCCATCTCGCTCCAAAGGAAGATTCAATTTGGATAAAAGAAAATATTATTATTAATATGTTTGACACTAAAATAATTACTATTATATTATTGTGACAATATTTTTTTGGTAGGAATATTTGAATTTAAATTTGAGTAATTTCGTCCACAACCTACAAAGTTAGCTTCGTAATGCTCATGTCGTCCTTCCTCTAATATGTTGAAAAGTGTAACTAGGTTCGGTCTTCATGATAGTGTGTAATTGTGACTTTTGTAAATGATGAAAAGAAGAAAATAAAATTATTATTATAATGCCTTGCTTCATGGGTTTCATGAGAAAGAGGTTTTATTTTAGATGGCTCTGATTGGGAGTCATAAAAGTCATATAGAGTCAATGTCATGTATGAAGGTTGTATATAGAATTGTCTAGAAGCCCTCTAACGACAAGCACACTTCCTCCTCCTCATGTCGGCCTCAAGATGAAATGAAGAACTCGTGTCGGCTTACCTTATATGGAGACACACCTATTTGAACTATTATGTCGACTTATATTGATAGGAAAACCACTATATATATGGGTGAAGGCTCTTCGCATTTCAATAGTTCAGAATTCAGATCTCTCTCTGAAATTCGGGTGAACAGTTATAGTGATAAGTTTGGATCATAGTTCAGATGTCAAGGAAGGAGCCCAGATAAATGAGGAAAGGACAGCGAGTTTTGTTAGGACTAATCAAAGTCAAGCAAAGTTTAGATCTCTCTGTATTTGGGTGGATAGTTACAACCAAAAGAATTTTGATATCATTACAGTCAAGCCACAATTCCGTAATGGAGACCACAAACTCGGTGTTGTATCACAGTGAGCTATTTTTAGTGAGCAAGATTCGGTATCATCACAGGAAGGAATCTCTATTTCGGTAACATTGCAGAGATATGTCTTAGTACCTCCACTGCTAGGGGAATTCATTGTCACACAGAAAGAAGGTCACAAGTATGTGACATGATCTTAGTGTTGTTACAAGGAAGAAGGTCTCGGTGGCATCTCAAAGGGAAGAGCCTATAGTTCAGTGGTATGTCTTCATGATTCGATGTTACAACTGAAGGAGAGGTTCGGTATCCTTGACTAACATAGTGACAACAGTTTGGTGTCATCACTTACGGTACGAAGTCTAAAGTAGAAGGAACCTAGAGAGAGTAATTGAGACAGTGGAAGAGGACTTGTGTCTTGGTCTTGGAGTGGCTAATAGGTCAAGGGTCTTGGTCTTGGTATCCGTCAATTGGAATCTCTATAAGAAGAATTTGTGTGGGTTTTCCTCTCAAAGAGTGAGGTTTTGGCCCCGGCTGATAGCCTACATTTTGTGTCTCTTGTCTATTTATGTTCATGCATTAGTAGCTGTTTGATGAAGAAGAACACTAATAATCTAAATAGAAGAAGATCCTAATCTAAAGAAGTAAAAAGCACTCACAAATAGTTACTAATGAAAGAGAAATTAGATACTTCATGAGTCAAATAAGGGCATCTCATCAAGGTACACTCAAGGATCGAATCTCAAGAATGGCATCAAAGCAAGTAAAAGGATATCAAAACGGAAGTTCAAAGATCTACATTGAAGAATCAAACCCTAGATCAAAGAAGAAAGTTTACTTCAAAAGAAGTCTAGGGATCATCAATCAAATAATCAAGGCCAAAGCCTTATTTCTACTCAAGACGAATAGATCTACTAGGCAACTAGAAGCCTACACCAACAAAGGTTTTGGATCCTCTAAGTCATCATTAAAAGACCACAAAAACCCTCATCAAGTCGAAGAGATCTACAAGCAAGGTAGCTCAAAGTATAGACATCCAAGAGAAACATTTCTAGGAATAAGATCACATCATCTTGGAGAAAGTCGAAACCCTAGAAGCATTTCTGATCTGCACTCATTCACCACCAAAGAAGTCGAAGTATCTTGAAGGCTAAAAGGCATTGTCATCATCTTCAAAAGCTATAAGGCAAGTTCCCTCTCATTGAAGCAAGGATCCCCTCCTTATCCTTGAAGAAGATTATCCAAGAAGCGTCAAGTCATCTTCATCGATCATCATCAACAAAGAAATCAAGTTGGAGATTTTCATCTTCACCTAGCAAGTATCTTTATTCTATAATCTAAATCTAGTAAAAATGACTTTGTTTTGCAAGGAGATCTATAAGCTGGTTGGGTCATCGAACATCCTTGCATGGAAAAAGGGGGATAGGCATAGTCCTCGAAGAAAGTGAAGTCATTTTAATGAAAAGCTCTCCAAACCATCCGAAGGTCAAGCATTATTTGAATACATGGAAAGGGATCAAAGGGCTAAAAGTATTCTTATGAAACCAGTCAAAGGTCATCTCATCCCTATATAAGGATTGGAGACATCAAAGAGATATATGATAAACTATTCTCTGAGGATGTGATAAAGAAGGTCATATCACTTCGATCTGATCTACACAAATTAAAGGTATCAAAAGATAAAATGTTATTTTCATAAGATCTCAATTGCAAGATCTGGGAGAGATAATCTTCATTGTTCTAAATGCACTAACTAGGTAACAAATGTCTATAAGGATAGGAAGGCTATCCTATTCAACAACTTGTGGTTTCTATGCAAGATAGAAGAAGACAACTTGAGGGCAAAAAGTATTTAGACACTTGTCGAAAGAAAAGAAGAACATAGCTAAGATTCAATGCTATGAGCACAACAAGACAGATTGTCCCAAGCTCAAAAGGGGCAATAAGAAGAAAGATAATGAAAGATTCCATTTCACCAAAGAAGTGGAGGAAGATGAAAGAGGAAAAGCCATAGAAGCAAGAGCTCGTAACATCACCATAGGGAAGCATGAATGACAGCTGGAACAAAATCTATGGAAGTCAACTATGAAGGTTATAGCTCTTGGGAACCTCATTAGAAACTAAAGGAAGGAAAGAAGTCATCTAGGACAAGTCTCATCATACATCAAGTCAAAAGGAAACATTTGCTGGGTAGGGGTATGCAATATCCTCAAGATTCTCGGATGGAATCCTCATCGGAAGGTTCACCGATCTAGAGTGGAAGCAAGTGTTTCATCAAGAAGTCCAACTTGTGGAATTCATGGGATAATGGTATGATGACATAAGAGATGAAGTAGATCAAGGGGTTGAAGATCTTTTCAATCAAGGAAGCTGCTGCAGGAAGCCTAGATGACCTAATGGTAAATGAGGTATGTGTGTTTGTATTTGATATTATAAAGTCATGTTATATGGTTGTAGGTAACTTGGATCACTGCTCTACCTTGAGAAGCATGATCAAAGGAAAGGAATCTCCTCCTATGAAAGGATGCCGGAAGGCATAAGTCGCACTAGATGAAATCAACATAATATGTCCTCATATGAAGTATGAGGTGGTTCACTACAATTGAGGAACTCTGATTGGAAGCTCCTGGGAATGAAATGTGTGAAGAAAGGTAGGAAGAAATCATGAGATATGCAACAAGGATAAAGGTAATCAACATCTGGAAGACCAAGAAGATTTGACTAAGAAATCTCCCGGAAAGATATGAAGACTCTGATGGAAGTCTGGAAAAGATGGAGAGCCTTGACAATGGATATCTTTGAGAGATATGTCAGCTTGTATGTAGGATGCTGATGCAAACTGGAAGATGTCATGATGAAAGACCATCACAAAGGTAATTTTGGTTTAAGTGTTCATTTCTTATTTTTAAACAAATTCCTGGACGGGTTTATGCAGTTTTGCCAAGGGAAGAACTTTGGATGTCTTCCAAGAGGACCATATAGAAGGATGTAAGATCCTTCCGGAAAATATGGCATGAAGAAGGTAGCGTGACATGAAGCAAGGCTATATGTAGACTGATGAATCACTTTATGATGAAAGGAATTATGACATGACTGACTCATGAATGAAAGTGATGGATGCTCTGTGGTCTATAAAGAAGCCCCAAAAGATGAAGACTCTTTGATGAAGAAATTCATGACATCGAATGAAGGAGTTCTTCAAGCCGCTGGTTATGAAGAACTGTTGTAGGTCCCTAATTAAGAGAGAGCCTGAAAACGAGTTTCTTACTTGGAAGAAAATTGGAAATTCCTAATCCAAGAGGGAGCTTGGGTACATTCCTTCTGTAGGAATGAGTACATTCCTTTATTGGAATTGATATGTCCTCCCTAGTTGAGAGGGAGAGATAGACACATCATTCTAGTCTTCACCTGAGAAGATAGAATAGAGGGTTGGGTAAACGTCTAGCATCCGATGCTCTTTGAGGATGAGATAGGGCATCCAAGATAAGAGTAGTTGTAAAGGACCGATATTCTTTGAGGACTGGCTATCCAAGATGAGAATAATCCAAAGTAGGTCATACTTTGTGAACACAGGGGTGGAGTATGTACCTTGAGAGACAATTATTTGTCATAAATTTCATATAGGGTCAATGTCATGTATGAAGAATGTATATAGAATTGTCTAGAAGCCCTCCAATGACAAGCACAAGTCCTCCTCCTCATGTCGGCCTCAAGATGAAATGAAGAACTCATGTCTGCTCACCTTATATGGAGACACACCTATTCAAACTGTTATGTCAGCTTATATTGATAGGAAATCTACTATATATATGGGTGAAGGTTCTTCGCATTTCCACAGTTCAAAATTCGGATCTCTCTCTGAAATTTGGGTGAACAGTTAAGTGATAAGTTCGGATCACAGTTCAGATGTCAAGGAAGGAGCTCAGATAAATGAGTAAAGGACAACGAGTTTTGTTAGGACTAATCACAGTCAAAAAAAGTTCGAATCTCTCTGTATTTGGGTGGATAGTTACAGTTAAAAGAATTCGGATATCATTACAGTCAAGCCAAAATTCCATAATGGAGACCACAAATTTGGTGTTATATCACAATGCTAATTTTAGTGAGCAAGGTTCGGTATCATCACAGGCAGGAATCTCTATTTCAGTAACATTGTAGAGATATGTCTTGGTACCTCCACTGTTAGAGGAATTTAGTGTCACACAGAAAGAAGGTTCCAAGTATGTGACATGATCTCAGTGTCGTTGCAAGGAAGAAGGTCTCAGTGGCATCTCAAAGGGCAGAGCCTATAGTTCAATGGTATGTCTTCAGGATTCGATGTTACAACTGAAGGAGAGGTTCGGTATCCCTGACTAACATAGTGACCACAGTTTGGTGTCATCATTTATGGTACAAAGTCTGAAGTAGAAGGAACCTAGAGAGAGTAATTGAGAAGGTGGAAGAGGACTTGTGTCTTCTTGTTGGAGTGGCTAATAGGTCAAGGGTATTGGTCTTGGTATTCATCAATTGGAATCTCTATAAGAAGAATTTGTGCAGGTTTTCCTCTGAAAGAGTGAGACGTTTTGGCCTTGGATGATAGCCTACATTCTGTGTCTCTTGTCTATTTATGTTCATGCATTGGTAGTTGTTTGTTGAAGAAGAACACTAATAATCTAAGTAGAAGAAGATCCTAATCTAAAGAAGTAAAAAGCACTCACAAATAATTACTAATGAAAGAGAAATCACCGACTTCATGATGCCCTAGGTTTCTCAACATAATAGTCGCGTCCTTTCACATTTGGAATCAACTATAAATATCCTATCGATGTTCAGTCAAAAGTGGTATACTTGATTCTGATGTCCGATACATTGCTCTGTGGCTTCATATACCTTCGTTATGGTTCATATGTCTATTTCTGAGGTTCATTGGATCGTTTTACTTATCTGAGGCTCACATTTATGGAAGATTGTGTTTTTCCATGGAAGACTCACATCCTTGATTACAGTGGCTGGAATCAATGGTCCGAATCTAATTCTCTGTGGCATGCAATTTCTCAACAATGGCATTGAATCACTTAACAGTGGCACACATCTATTATTTGAGTCGTAAACAATGGCTTTCTTTTCTTGTCATCATCTACGTGGTTTCTTCTTTGTAGCTAGATTATTGTGGCACAAACTTTGTGGTTCACATTGCTTGCTATTCGTCGCTTGCATATTTATATCTGTGGATTGTATTTCTCACAGGCTCGCATTAATGATTTAGTGGCTTGCTCTCCTAGTACAGTAAATCACATATGTATTCTTGTGGATTCGCTTTTGTGGCCCATTTGTATTTGTGGTTAGTATACTTAAGGATTCACATTCTATGACACAATGGCTTCCTTTACACATATATCTGTGCATCGTTTGTTTGGCATTGCTTGACTACGTAACACCCACGATGGAATTGCTTGACTATTTGACATCGCTTGATGGCATCACTTGACTATTATGGCATCACTTGACTATTCTGACATCACTTGACTTTGTAACATGCATAGTGGCATCACTTGACTATTCTGGCATTGCTTGATCATGTAACACGTACCACAATGACCTTTGATATGGACGTAATGATAATTGTGACAATGATCTTGAGACATTGACAATGATTTATATGACTGTGATCTTTTGATGTGGCAGTGAATGTTGAAATCAAAGTAAACCTAATTCTACAATGACCCTAATATATCAGTATACTTCTGACAGTAACCTTGACATAAGAGAAAGATCTATATGTATGGCAGTGACTTTGTTGCATGGTAGGGACCTTGATGAATGACATGGTAGTGATCTTGACCTAGTTGTATGATGGATGATCAATGACCTTGGGGTATGACTTATCTCTATGATGATGAGATGACAGTGATGATGTTCCTTGATAAGTGAATTACAATGACATGTATGATGCTACTTGAGACAATGACATGACATCAACTCTCTTGGACTTGTTTGATTTCAGATTGTTTAGTTCACAAACGTAGTTGTGAACTAACTTGGGTTGGCCCTAGGAGGCCTGATGTGATCATTGCATCTCATTCTTATTGTCCTTGTATCCCAACTGAACTTTAACGAACATCTAATAGAAGAAGAATTTGATTGGGTTTTCCCCCTTGTGGGGTTTTGCCTTGCTCTCTGACCTAAATCCTGGTGTCTCTATTGCGTATGCTTTTCTTTTGTTGTTCCTTTTTGTTCCACTACATTGTTGATGTTATTGTTCTCTCTACATAGTTGCAAATGATGTTATGATGTTATGGGGTGAATGTAATATGTAAATGATGAAAAAGTTTGAAAAATGAAATTATCTACAATAAAGAACAATCTAGCCCTTAAAATGTAACAAACTTACCCATTTTCACATTTGCATATTGCATAAATCATAAAATAGCACTAGGTTTAGATAGTATTGAACAACCTAAAAAGGGTGATGGTGCTAATCATTATGCTTATGGTTGGTGATATTTTAAAGTGGCATTTGCTTGTCCTGATCACCTCCATAGGTAGCTTTAATGGCTTCCTTGGCCCTATCCATGTCCTTAGAAAGGTAACCCTTTGCGCTTTTCTCATTGTTTACCTTTCACAGGGCTTTTGTGAGTGGCTTTTAAAATGTAATCACTTCCTCAACATCAGTGCAAATATTGCATTATATGCGCAACCTTTAAAACTTTATTGCCTTCTAAAGTCTTGGTGTATTTTGATTTTGTTCACTCTTAGGTCACAAACACCCTCTTTAAATCTAGCTTTTGTGAAACAATACATATCAAGTAGATGAAATTGGTAAAAGATTTAGTGATGATAGGAATGAACAACTTCCTTTCCTTTTGTGTAAAATCTTCATCATGTAAGTACATTGGCATGATTTATAAATGTTAAAATTGGCAACTAGAGAAAAAATTTATGTGGGTCATCTTATTCATGGTTGATAATATTTTTATTAGATTCCTCTCGTCGAGAGGTGTACGATTGATATAAATATTATCCGATTCCGATAAGTATTCTTGGAGATATGAATTTATTTTGATTATGGAATTATTATCAAGCCGACCTACAACTTATGTAGGCTCAAAAGCCCAACAGTCGCATCTATTCAAATTTCAAACACCAACGTTGTGTATAAATACAGGACTTTTCCTCATTTGCAATCACTCATCTCATCACATCTCTCTCTCTCTACTGCGCAGAAAAGAGTCTCTTCTCTACTGCGCAGAAAAGGGTCTCTCCTTCACACATGTGAAGCTGAAAGCTACTGAAATTGAAGCTGCAACTGCAGTAAAGATTGACCTGCGTGGACTAGAAGATCTCCTCATCTGAACTGCGCTGTAGGTTCATCTGAACCTCCTCTGAAAGCTGCAACTTTTGGTGGTGGAATCAAGTCAATCCGACGGACAGTTTGCAAGATATCCACTGCCCTAGTTTGAAGCCGGAAGCTGCCGAAATTGAAGCTGCAATTGCAGAATTAAAGTTTGACCTGCGTGGACTAGAAGATCTCCTCATCTGAACTGCACTGTAGGTTCATCTGAACCTCCTTTGAACGCCACAACTTTTGGTGGTGGAATCAAGCCGATCCGACGGTCGGTTTGTGAAATATCGTCTGCCCTACTTTGATGATGAAGCCGCTAATGCTGATGCTGCTGATCTAGGGTTTGCTACTGCTAATATGAATCATATTTATTGTACTGTTTCTTTCTGCTGAATTATTGAAGATAAAAGAAGATTTGATCAAAGGGTTTCCCCACACATTGTGGGGTTTGTCCCTGGCTAGCCGCCACATCTTGTGTCTCTTGTCTTGGCTTGTTTTCTGTCGATCGTTTAATGTTCTATCTGCACTTTACTTTATGTACATGTGATTGCTAATCGATGGAATATAATAAGAAAAAGAAGTAAACTGTTATAAGCATATAACATACCATAACTTAACACTTTGTGAAGAAATAATGGAGGATTGGGTAAGCATATGGTTTCTGATACTCTTTGAAGATGAGGTAGGGCATCCAATAGGTAAGAGTAGTTGCAGAGGAAATCCCTTGAGGATGTATTATTCTAAGACAGGAATTGTCCTAAAAGGACATACCTTGTGAACATTCGGGTGGGGTATGTTCCTTGAGAGATAATGATGATGGTTTCTATCATTCATTGTCTCACCAGCATTATGTTATGAGCTTGTGGAGAGATAGAGTTGTTAGTTAAGGCCTTTCTATGTCACAATGTTGGTTGGTATGATGAGATGCAATGAGATAAGTTGAAATAATAGCTTATTAGATGGCTTACTAATTCGACTCTTCTTATGAGATCTCTTCAGTATGAGAATGTCCATGTACCTATATGAATACCTCCCTAGTTAAGAGGGAGTGTTAAAATATGTAACTAGGTTTAGTCTTCATGGATATGAAATGTACTCTTGATTCTTGTATATAGTAAAAAGAAAGAAAAAATATTATTGTTATTTTTTGTAGCATCAGTTTCATGCTCAAAATCTTTTTATATAGAGGTCAAGCACCCAATGAGTGCTTCTATGGTTTATCATAGAGTCAAGAAGTCAATAGAGTGATTGTCATATGAAGAAGACCCCATTGGGCATATTGTAACATGTCAAAAGAATTATTTTTGTATTTAAAGTGTCAAAATACCCCTCCAAGACTAAGTCAACCTGGAAGCTGAGAAGTTTGCCTCATTAGGGCATGCCATCCTCCTTGGAAGCCTACATATAGGAGAGAACTTGACCTCCTATGGCACTCACTCACTTCTAATCATTTAAGCGAAGAAGAGGCAGAAAAATGACAACCGAAGAAGGATAGAAGGATGAAGGACAGAGGTTTTGGGTTCTCTCTCTCTCTCTCTCTCTCTCTCTCTCTCTCTCTCTCTCTCTCTCTCGTGCGAAGATAAGGCTAGGGTTTTGTAGCTATAAGGTCAAAGTTGTCAAGTTGCAAAAATAAGGTCAAAGAAAGGAATTTTAGGTCACCTACTAGCCCTACATGGAGAAGCAACCCAAGCGAAGAATCAAGGAAGCCTTGGAAGCCCTAATTTCCCTCACACTTGTGGAAGTAGCAATTGTTCCAGGGGATGAAAATTTCAGACCTGTAGTGGAGGTTTAAATTCTATATTTGGGGGTCAAAATTATGTATCTAGAAGAGATTTGACTGGGTTTGACTTGGATAGAAGAAGAACATCATCAAGAATCTTTGATTTGGCCTTGGAAGGGTATTGGTCTTGGTTTACAGGTCTTGGAATTCATCATTTGAAGAATTTGTAAGAAGAGAAAATATTTGTGGGTTTTCCTCTCAAGAGGAGAGGCTTTGGCCCTGGCTTGCAACCTACATTTTGTGTTCTTGTGTACTATTTATCTTCATGTTTTTGGTATTTGTTTGATGATAAGAAAGACATAATAATAAGTGAATAATTTAATAATCAAGAAAAGTAAAAATACATCACAAGCAATTATTAAGTATAAGAGAAATCATCCTAAGTATAGCCCTATCGATTTCTCAACAGAAACAACTCTCGACTCACTTGCCTAATTAATTATGTCCCAACTCACCAACCTAATAGACCCATTATGTAGAAACACCATCCTTAATCATATTCATAACTTGTCCCACTAGCCTAACACGTACATACACACACAGGTATACCAGCCTCACGAGTCTCAGGCTCACCAACCAATGCACATTATGCATGGTTATTACGTTAATCGTTCGGGGGTGCAGATAGGTGTGTTACAAGACTTACTCTAGAAGTATATGTATGATCAAGATGAGGACAATGATAGAAGTTAGGGATGGATATCATAAAGAATCAACTAGGATATTTGTGGAAATATTCATACAGATTATTATGGAGATAGTTGGACAAATTTATACATATTTGAAATTTGTTATGGGCACCTCAATTCTATATTTTTAAGCCTCATGTATTGTATTGATGTAAGTGAGGGTGTGTATTATCACTATAAATTAATGCAATGTGATATTTTTTTCTTATGCGATAATTTTGTGTGTAATGGCTACTCATAATACCAAAATTGTTGTCAAATCTCTGAAGACATTTTTCTCCTCCATGTCATTCATGCACTAACATCAGTACAATGTATTCCAAAATGTGGGTTGTTTTCCTTAATTCGTTGAGCCTTTACCACCATCAAAGTACGAATAGGTTGAAGTCCATTAATTTCTACAAGATCCATTGGTACAACATCTAGATCATTTGCAAATTCTCAAATTGCAAACTGCTCCACTCCTAGAATCTTGTTAGCAACACTTTGATGGAAAGTGAACAAGGCTTTTTGCAGATCCACCACCACATACATTTGAATTATCACAAATCACATTTTGACATACATAAAGTGCTTAATGAAGGATTCGATTTATTTCATATATCATCTTGTTTCCACCACGAATAAAAATTGTCAATAATATTGAATTTTCACATCATTTTATGTGTAACTTTTGATCCTTAATTCTTCCAAATTCTTTACCCCTCACAAGTCTAACCTTCCCTAGCTTCTCATGTGTCAATTCCTGAAATGGTGGTACTATCCATCCACCTACAGAAATAACACTTAAATTTAGCTCGACCCCACAAACTCATTGGATTGTTGTCAAAGCAATGTTTTCTATTGTATATTTGGAAAGAAAGGATGTTAACAATATTGGGTCCATGATTGTCTACAACAAGATTAGTATCAATCAACTCTAGCTTTCCACTAACGCTTGCATGTGGGTGCAACGTGGGTGACTTTAGACTCATGGGAATTGGGAATTTTTAGATCATTAATTTAATCCATAGAAGATGAGACAAATGAATAAGAAGAAGATCGTCAAGAGAAACACCATGCTTCTCATGGTGGATTTTTGTATATTTTGCGAAAATGCTTAAGGAGATATTGAAAGCAAATGTTACTAGTGCAACAGGGCCTTGGATTGTTTTTCCTTCTCTAAATTGGTGTTTTGACATGGAAGAAGTCCGCGGAGGTACCATTATCTTGAGAAATGAAGATATGATCTTTGTTCTATGTGTATAATACTGACACCACCTCATGGACTTTCCTCTTGATATGTATGGTATGATAAACTATGTTGTCAATGATAGATGAAGTAACACTCACAACTTCAACATCACCTTCTTTTAATGCCAATATAATATTGAGTTACACATTCTATTATTCCAAGTGTTTGTTTAAATATGAAAACTTGAATCCACAAAGTTTATGTTCACTACGAATTATTCCCCATTTGATCCTCCGAACAACAAAGTTTTATTGCTAATTTTCTCAAATGAAACTTTTTCCTTTTTTATTTTTATTTAAATTAAAATTCATTATTGAAAGATAAGTCAAAGTCAAGTATATTTTAGTTGAGTCAAGTCAATGTAAATTTTAAGTCAAATTAATAGTTAGTTAGTTTGAATTCAAGTTTCATTTTGTATGGAAGGAATCTAGTGAAGTGTTTTTAAGCAAAGTCAAAGTCTAGAGAGTTTTTGAATTATTGACATAAGATTTGAAATTAAGATTTTCACAAGTTGAGTCGAGGTCAAGACAAATTTGAGGTTGAAAGGTTCAAGTTAAAATTTTAGTTGCATGATTGGAGTTACCTAAAACATTTGTCATTGTTGTATGGGTGCATGATCAATTGTACCCAGCACCCTATGGTTATTCTGCTTATTCTTTAGTAGGAGAGTGTAAATCATTAGCATCTTAAAAATGGGTAAAGGAGGAAAAGGACTACAAATTTTTATTCATGAAATTGAACTACTACAATGAGATCTTGAATATGTTTTGCAAGAAAAAGACATGTTATACAAGAAAAATAATTCCATGATAAGAAAAGTTGCATAACTTAGATCACAAGATAATGAATTGTATCATGAATTCGTTGGTTTCACTACACGACACAACAACACATTAGTGGAAATTGATCCTGGTGGATATTGGTGGCCACTCACCTATTCCACCTAGACCCTCTAGTTAGTTTCATTTGTTTCCTTGTTTATTTCAGCATTTACTATTTTTAGTAGTTTTTTGGGTCCTGAACTTCCGGAGCAGTTTTTCCCCCTAAACAACGTTTTTTTGAGGTATGTTTAAGGTCCATAGCCATAGGCAATGACCTGTAAAAAAACTTGTAGTACTCAGAGAGACCTTTCCAACAAGGTATTGTGCGCACCAAATAGAGATAATATGACCAAATTATGACCCCGGGAAGTTGGTTACCTAACTAACCCTAACGGGACCCACATAATCTTGGTGTTACATCTCCTGGGGTTAGGGTTTTCGTTGTTTAGGGTTTTCTCATGTTTTTCAATAACAAATAGGACCTTGAGCCTCATTATAACACTGTTTATTTGGCATGTAGCCACCACATCTCTTCTTAGAGATAAGCTACCATCACCCAAGGTATATTATTTCCATTATGTTTGTAAGCATAGTTCAATATTTTCTATTAATGAAATGAATTGTTTTTCCACTGCAATTTATGATTATATCTCTAATTTTTTGTGTTCCTATTTAAGTTCGGATCAGTGGTATCAGAGTGATTTTCTCTTTCTCTATTTTTTCTTTGCATGTCCCTAACGAGGTCAAAGTATAAGTAGTTAGGGCTCGATCTGGTTAAACCATTGAAAGATCAGCCTCGTAAACCCTGACAACCTCCCTTGGCAGAATAAAAGAAAGATGAGGGGGCAGACGATCCTTTTAAAATGTTGCTTGAGGAAGCCCTCAAGCGACAGAAGAATGCAATGATGGATAAATTTGCCCACATCCTTCAGCTGATACCCATAGGTGATGCATCTTCATCCAGCAGCCACTCTGGAAGCACCACTCCTTTTAAGGTACAAGTTAACTTCAATAATTCCATATTTGAGGGCCCGATGGATGCAAAGGGTATTTTTCAGTTCATGACTTTTCCAACGAGAAAAAATTAATTTTTCACTTCTCAAAGCCGCCCCACACATCAAGGATTGGTGGGAAACCTACTGTGAACAAAAGGACGAGAGTGAACCCTCGTTGTTTTCAACCACACCCACTTGGGATTCTTTCCAATATGCCATCAAGGAACAATATTACCCTATCAAGAGCTATGAAGATTAATACATAAAGTGGACCATGCTACGGCAAGGAAGGAACCAAGATGTGCCAGAATTCACAAATATTTTCCATATCCTTCGAATGAAGCTAGGTATCAAGGATACTGAGTGGAATTTGGTACTCGAGTACCACTACTGTTTACAAAAGTACATCCAGGATGAGACAGAGCTCTTAGACATTTCCTCACTCTGAACAGCGTATCTATATGCTATTAAGATTGATCAGAATTTTAAAAAGAAGAAGCGGGACTTTGGATTTGTGAATCCAAAGTATGGAAAGGGTGCCCCCAAACCACAGAGAAAAGGACAGAGCCAAGGCGGGGCTACCGAGGATAGCCCGTCAAAGCCACAAGAAAATAACAACACCACGAAGACAAATAAGGACACAGGAAAATGGTGTGATTTCCATAACAGCTCCACTCACAACACAAGTGAGTGTTGGGCCAAGTATTCACTAGTGCCTGAGCTGAAGGCCTTCGAATCAAACGCATATTCTGACTTTGAATCATAACTTGATAAAGGGAATGACAAAGGGAGGCATATCATTGATTCGGAGCCCAATGCCATTGTGGCCACCACCAAGATCCAGAAGATCCAAAGGAAGGGGAATGCCTCTTCTAGTCACAGATGTGGGTGAAGGGTTCTCTACTACAGTTCATTGTCGATAGAAGGAGCCAAAAGAACCTCATTTAAGTAGAGGTCATGAAACAACTGGGCCTAAAGACTACATCATATCCACATTCATACACCATCGGGTGGCTTCACCAAGGACGATAACTTCGCGTCAGCCAGGAGTGTCGCCTTTCCTATAGCATCAAGCCCTTCACTGATGAGGTATTGTGTGATGTTTCTCCTATTGAAGTTTGTGATGTATTATTAGGACAACCATACTTGTGGAAGCGACATGTTGTATATGAGTCTAGACCTCACTCTGTAATTATTACCTTGGCTAATAAGTTGTACATGATACCATAGGTGTCCCCGCATACCGCCATCTCTTTGATCACTGCAAAGCAATGCATTAAGATTATTTCCCAAACTAGAAAATTTGTTTTCCTCATGATTTTCCCTCAAGAAAAGAAGAAGGTTGTGGCCACGGATTCCAGGCAGGGTTACTCTACACAACAATAGCAGATGGATAAGGTTGTTGAGGAGTACAGGGATATTTTCGCCTCACCTACAGGGGTACCTCTGCACTATTAGGTCAAGCACTCCATCGATCAGACCCTGGGCGCGTCGCTACCTAATGGACCGATCTATCGACACTCTGTTCTGGAGAATGATGAGATCAAGAGGCAGATTCAGGAACTATTGCAGAAAGGGAACATCAGGCCAATTTCATCATCCTTTGAGAGTGCGACTGTATTGGTACAGAAGAAGGATAGGACCTGGAGACTCGATATTGAATATCAGGCACTAAACAAGATCACTGTCTAGAATAGGTACCCAATCCCGCAAATTGATGACCTTTTGGACCACCTCAAGGAGGCCAAATATTTCAACAAGATTGACTTGAAGTCAGGTTATCACCAGGTGCCTATCAAACCCTTTGATGTCTGAAATACTACCTTCAAATCCAAGAAGGTCCTTTTCGAATGGTTGGTCAAGTCATTCGGATTGACGAATGCCCCTATAACCTTCATAAGACTGATGGAAGATATCTTGTGACCCTTCACCAATGCATTATTTGTGGTGTATTTAGCTGACATCTTGATCTTCAGCCAGAGTTGGGAAGAGCACCTCCACCATATTTGACAAATCCTTGAAACCTTGCGACAACACAAGTTGTGTGCTAACTTGGATAAATGCACTTTTGGCCTGACCTAGGTTCAATTTCTGGGGTACATCATTGATGAGAAGGGTATACATTTGGACCCAGCCAAGATACAAGTCATTCGATATTGGCCAACCTCAACTGCTCTAATAGAGCTCCACAGCTTTTTTTGTCTTGCCAATTTCTACCGCAGGTTCATGTTGGGGTTATCTCATATCACTTAGCCTTTAATTCAAGTCACCAAGGGCAGAGCGAAATAAAAGTTTTTTTTGGTCTGAAACCCAACAATAGGCATTTTCTGAGTTGAAGCATAGCCTCTGCTCTACACCAGTGGTCAGACTACCAGACCTACAACAACCATTTGAGATTTATACAGACGCCTCCGACTATGTTATTGGTGCGGTTCTTACTCAACATGGGGATCCAGTGGCTTACCACAGTGAGACACTTTCAAACATAGTCTGAAAGTATCCCACTTACGAAAAATAAATGTATTCATTGTGCATGTCTGTTGTCAATGGAAACATTACATTTTGGGGAAGGAAACTGTCATCCACACATACCATCGGCCCCTACAGTTCATACAGACACATGGGAAGTTTCAGAATGTTCGCCATCATAAATGGTCCACCTACCTGCAACTATTCCATTTTAACATTAAGTATAACAAGGGCAGCACCAATAATGTCGTGGATTTCCTCAGGCGACCACTGGCCATGGCACTGATCACTGTGCTCAACTCTTGTGGGCACGAGACTTCGGGGTGGCTGTATCTTTACAAAGCGATATAGAATTCGATAGCACATACCAAACACTCTTGGAAGGGAAGCAAGTTCCAAAATTTTACCTTCAGGATGCACCGTTATGCCACCTAGGACACATTGGTGTTCCTTCAAGAAAGCATGCTAACATGATTTGGTAGGTGCACTAAAGTTGGGTCATTGGACATTTCGAAGTAGAGAAAACAGTGGCGGTATTGCAGAAGTATTTTTATTGGGCAAAATTCGTCAGGATGTTGGGAAGTACATTAGATCTTGCACCACCTACACCATTGCCAAACCAACAATTAAGAAGCAAGGCCTGCATACTTTTCTACCTACTCCTAGTTGGCCTTGGGAATCTCTCTCCATGGATTACATGTCAGTCCTTCCTTCTACTAAACATGACAACAATTGTGTTTTCATGGTCATTGACAAATTCTCCAAGATGGCCATCATGGCGGCCTGCAAGAAGAGTATCACAGCAGAGGTCACTGATAAGATCTTCTTTGAGTGAGTGTGGGTATACTTTTGGATCCCACAGTCCATTATCTCATATCGGGACAACAGATTCCTAAGTGCATTTTGGTCCAGTCTCTAGTCGATGTTGGATATGAAACTTACTAATTCCACGACTTTCCATCCCAAAACTGATGGCCAAGCAGAGGTTGTCAACAGGATAATCATACACATTATGTGCATGTACAACTTGAAGCATCCACGCACATGGGATAAAATTTGCCCTTATGTCCAACACAGCTACAACAGAACTCTCCACAGCTCAACAGGTCATAGCCCTTTTCAAGTAAGGCTAGGATTTCAACGATTATGTCCCATTGATGTGGCCATACCATTTGTAGCCACTCAAGCAGATTCAACTTACGTCTAGTCCGAACCCGAAAGGGCTAACAGCTTCATTGGGTGAGTTCAACACATCCTCCAACAGTTCCATGATATATTGGACAAATCCAATGCTAAGTACAAGAAGCGCCATGATTAGCATCGAGTTTTGCACAAGTTCCAAGTGGTTGACCAAGTTTGGCTACATTTGCAGAAGGAACGCCTCGTTGGACCCCATCGCAAGCTTCTCCTGCTCTGATATGGACCATACAACATCACTAAGGCTATCGGTGACAATGCCTACAAAATCAACATCCCACCATTCCTTGGTCTGCACCCAGTTTTCAATGTAGATCGCCTTCGGTCATACTTTCCACCGTTGTTGGACACATGTGATATTGTAGAACAACTCACACCAACAGAGCTCAACCCGGACTACATGGCACATGCCACAACCTATTAGATCATTGACACATAAATCAATAACACTTTCTAATAGAGGATACATCTATATCGAGTTGTCCAAGTAGGCCAACTCCTTCACCAGGGCAAGTGGTTCACCAGGGACTAGGTTTAACAAACATTTTGTCACCTCATGGAGGCTCTACACACAATGGGGACCATTGCTTCCTAAGGGGTGAGGAATGATCTAGGTGGATATTGGTATCCACACACCTATTCCACCTAGACCCTCTAGTTACTTTCATCTGTTTCTTTGTTTATTTCCGCATTTACTATTTTTAGCAGTTTTTTGGGTCCTGAACTTCCGAAGCAGACCCCCTAAACGACATTTTTTTGAGGTCTGTTGCAGGCCCATTACTAGGAAAGGGCCTACAGTAAAACCTATATTACTCAGATAGACCTTTCCAATAAGGTATCATGTGCACCAAAAAAAGATAATATGACCAAGTTACGACCCCAAGAAGTTGGCTGCCTAACTAACCCCAATGGAGCAGACATAATCTTGGCATTACATCTCTTGGGGTTAGAGTTTTGGTTGTTTAGGGTTTTCTCATGTTTTTCAATAATAAATAAGCCCTTGCACCTCATTGTAACATAGTTCAGTTGGCATGTACCTGCCATATCTCTTCTCAGAGATAAGCTACCATCGCCTGAGCTATCTTATTTCCATTATGTTTGTAAGCAGAGTTCAGTATTTTTCTATTAATGAAATGAAGTATTTTTTTGCTGCAACTCTACATTTATGATTATATCTGTAATTTTTTGCATTCATGATAGAATCATTGCAACAAGAATTACTGGCCAAATAAAATGTATTATTAATACTTGTTAAGTGTGATGCACTTTGTGATACTAGTGATCTCATTCATATGACTAATAGTTCTACTGAGAATTTCCACTTGATTAATGACATTAATGTCAATGTATATATGTATCTTCCTGTCCTAAGGCATCGAATAATGATCTTGGTAACATTTTTAAAGATGAATATGATGAACTAGCCTAATTTGAGAAGCACAAGAAGGAATTGTTTCCAATATTGGACTAAAATGGCTTATGATGGAAAGGATTTAGGTAAAATAGGTCAAGGTATTGAGAAGCCCATACAAATATATGTAAGGACAAAAAATGAAGGCCTAGGTTATGAAGGTCAAAAAAGTAATGCAACGATTAAATTTTTGAAAGGAGTAATATTGATAATAAATGAACCATCTACAACTAGTGGTACAACAAATAAAGTGTAGAAGCAAGAAAAGTTTTGCAGTCATTACGGTAGAAAAGGACAACTACAAGTTAAATGCAATGATCAAATTTTTGAAAGGATTAATATTGATAATCAATGACCCATCTACAACTAGTGGTACAACAAATAAAGTGTAGAAGCAAGAAAAATTTTGTAGTCATTGCGACAAAAAAGGACAACTACAAGCTAAATGTTGGAACCTACATCCTTGCGGTTTTTTTGGTCTTACAAATCATGGTCCTCGCAATTGATGAATTTTGGCAGAAATTCACAACAACCCTTGAATCCTTGGACTGGTTAGGCCAAGGATATGGGAATGTAGCCTAGTTTAAAGCTAGTGCAATATGATATAAATTCAAAGTATCAAAATAAAAATAACATAAAATCTAAAACAAGAAACTTCTAAACTATAAAGAGTATTAAACAAGTAACCAAAGTATGTCATTTAAGAGAGCAATAATCAACAAATTGTATTTCAAGGCAAACTCACAAGAAGATAATCAATGATGATCAAATGAAAAATAAAATTATTGCTTCCTGTTAATGTCATACATCATAGAGAAGAGAATTGTAATGTACAATATACAAATTGCAGTTAACAAGAAAAAGGAAAATATAAAAATGATTATCAAGACACAAGATGGTAGAAATAGTGAAAGATTCTTCATTGATATTATAAATAATAGTGTTCAAATAAGGTATCCATAGACTTGGCAGATTAAATTTTGCATAAGGAAACATCTTTAACAAATGACCTTGTTTACAAGACCATGTGGTCATATGCTAACAATCAAAACAACTAAATGAAACAAATCTCATTGCAACAAGCTCAAAGGGGCACATATACCACTCCAAAAAGAGTCAACATTAGAATTGACAAAAGTAGTAAGCTTCAATCTTCAGTAAATGAAATCAAATATACCTCAGACAACAAGAAGTATTATGAACCTCTGTCAGTGTTGCTACTTAAAAGAATCCCTGTAAAACAATGCATGTGAATAACAATTACCTAAACAGAAAGAGGTTGAAACTAAAATTAAGAATAATACTTCAATCATACCAAATTGTGATGTAGCCAAAGGCCTTTGTCTTCCTTTTGAAGCCTGCATTTATACTCACAATTTTGAAAAATAGTTGCATAACTGTTTTTTTAATCAAAATAATTAGCCTTAGTTAATTAAAGGTAAGACAAAAAGGGTGGACTTCTAAAAAGCAGGAAATGACTCGAAAGGGGAGGACCCACATCCATAATTTATGAAATGGAACCAATGCTCTAGAAAACCTCAAAGGTGCTCAAAATTTGCAAATTAAGCAACTTAAATTTCTGATTCTTAAAAATATCTACGGGATTTTGGGAAAGTTTGACCAAAAAAAGTGGCCATTTAGTCTATTAGTTTGACTAAGCATTACCTTTCTTTCCATAACAATATTATTGTATTGCTCCATGTCCACTTTAAATAATGATCAAATTCCAATTAAGATAAATAATCATTTATTACCCTATTCTTAGTTCATCCGCTACAAACTTTATTATTTATTATTTACGTCCAAGTCAAAATACCTTGATCGCTTTCCCAAAACAGTTATTAAATAATTCTTTTTTGTCCCACCTTGTGCTGAGTGGTGGAACTTACCCTTTACCTTTGCACATCTTTACCTCTCCCAAAAAAATTATTAATTTTTTTTTTGGGCCCCACCTTGTGCCAAGCGGTGAACTTACCCCTTACCTTTGCACATCTTTAACTCCACACATGCTTTACTTATGCACAAGGTTTAACCTCGCACATGCTTTACTTCTGCACAAGGTTTACCCTCGAACATGCTTTACTTTTGTGTAGGATTTACCTTTGCACATGCTTAACTTCTACTCAGGGTTTACTCTACACATGTTTTACTGCAAGATTTAGACTTAGTGAGCTTTTTCACCCGAAAAAAATGTTTATATATGTGTGTGTATGTGTGTTTTCAGATGAAAAATCTGTAACAGCCCTGGTTAAAAATCCATGTAAAAAAATATAATACCAATGTCATGGGACACATATTCCAAGTTGAATGGTGGGAAAAACATCCTAGTGGGGTGTTACTTCGGTTTATTAATGGCTAAGGAAAATGGAAAAGGTAATGGAAAAGGATTTTAAAAGGAAAAGAGGTATTACTGGCATTTTATTTATGAAAATAATGGAAATTAGGAGAAAAGGAAGGGGAAAGGTCACGAGTTGCATGTGAGGATTAAAATGAAGGAAAATAATGGAAAATGAAGAAAATAGAGGCCTCATTGATAAAAAGGCTTTTGAGGATCAGTTGGTAGTTTTTGCCAGTGTTATACTTTTGGTCCATTTTAGCTTGGAGCTCTCTCTCTATTCTCCCTCTCATACTCTTAGACACTTATAAGAGTTTGCTTGGAGCAATCTTAGAGGAGTGTGGCATACTTGGAGTTTTGGAGAAAGAAGGCAAAGGAAGAGCAGGAAAGTGCAAGAGGACATCAAGATCAGCAATTACAATTGGATTTCTTTGCATGGATGGTTTCCTTTCTAGTTTTGGCATGCATGGAATATGCATGTGGTTTCTTGGTTATGATATGTCATTGGCATGGAGGATTGCCTGGATAGATAGTGGTTTTGCCTAGCCTTTCCATTTCCTAGATAGCCATGGTGTTGTGGGTTTTATCTTTGTTTTCTAATTGGTTGTCATGTTCCTTTGGTTGTGGATTGAGTTATTAATTCTTGGAGCCATGGTTGGAAAAACACTCTAGAAGCTTCGTAACAGCTTGGGTTGAGTTACTAGTCATGGAGCCTTTGTTAGACAAACGCTCAGGAAGCCCTATAACATCTTGGCTTGAGTTACTAGTCCTGGAAGCCTTGGTTGGAAAAACGCTCTAGATCCCTTGGTAGGTTGAGTTAATAGTCCTGGAGCCTTTGTTGGACAAACGTTTTAGAGCCCAATAGCAACTTAACATTGAGCTACTAGTTCTGGAGCCTTGGTTGGACAAATGCTCTAGAGCTTGACAGTACTCGTGGGTTGAGTTACTAGTCTTGGAAGTTGGGATGGAACAAATGCTTTGGAGCCCTGGACATCTTGTGTAGAGACCAATCTGGTGATGGTTAGTGATGTCTAACCATTAGGTGGAATCACTAGTTGAGGGTTGAGGTGGTTTTGCCTTTGGAAACTCTGGTTTGGTTTATGTTGGTTTATTTCATGAGATCCCACATTCATGCTTGGAATATGGCATGGGGGGTGATTGTTTGAAGAGAGATTTGGTTCAACCAATCTAAGGTCGGGTGGAACGTGGAAGTCCCAAACCTAGTTGGCCTTTGCACTCATGATTAATAGCTTCTTCTACTTAGTATTTTATGTGTAAATATATTGGTTTATATGTGGATTCTATAGTTGTTGTATCCTTATTATTTATGTGGTTTATATGTTGGTTATGAGCATTTTTATGGCAGTGATGATGTATCGATCTCATCGTGTTTTGATTTTGTAAATGAATGGACAATGAATATGTGACCTAATAGATGATAATTCAACTAATGTGATAAGGCATCAATTATTCTTAGTGATTCTCAGATAAGTATGAGACCCCTATGCTCAGATATGTTGTTATGACCTGCAGATTACTTGTTCATGATCTGTTTGACGAAATGTTTTTCATGGTTGGGCATGGCTAGGTCAAGTCCTTGATCAATTTTTGTTTTAGAGGGTTTTGTCTTGGTGTCATTTATTGTCTTGGAAAGTCTCATCAACTTTTTGGGCAGTGGTTTGGAGGCTAGCTCTGAAAAAGTGGCTTAAATCTCATATTATATGGCATGGATTGTTGAAAAAGACTGCAGTCTCTCCCTTGCATGCATTGTGGGAGTGATTGGAGGGTCCCAGCCGCATGAATTCCCATGTCATGGGAGTGACTAGGGGTTTGAAAAGTAAATTTGACTCAGGGCTTGGGCAGATGGAGGGGTGGTTTAGCTCCTGAGGGTCCTATAGCACCTAAGGGAGGTCTGTAAAGTGTTGGTTCATTGGTTCCACTTCATTAACTACACTTAGGGGTTTTAATCATATCATAGTAACTCTTTATCACATATTTACCCCGGTGGAATGGTAAGCTTGGGTAAGTGTGGGAGGAGGGTGGTTACAGAGTGGTACCAGAGCATGGTTCAACACTTGTACTAGATGGGCGGAATGTGTTTATTATGCATACATGTTGGTTACATAGATGTCCTTATTCTTGTGGTATATGTACTTGTTATGTATTCATGGTAGTGGTCATTGTCACAGTTGTGTTGCCATGTAGGAGTTGATGATGTTGTTGTTAGAATGTGTTTTTCATGAATGCATATCAGTTGTATATGCATTTGGTATGTATGTCAGTGTCTATATGTTGTTATGCATGTATTGTCATGGCTATGGTTATGCATGTATAGTAGGTCAAAGATGCATTGTGATGGTCATTGTTGTGATCTTGTGTCATCATGATGATATTGGTTGTTATGATGCTAATGTGTTGGCTGAGATAGAGCAGGAGATGCAAACTATCAGAGTGAGGTTGCAACGCTGGGCTTTGGGGGTAAGAGAAAATTGTCATACAAGTATTGTATATTTGGCATATAGGTATGTTAGTTAATGAATTGTTATATGCATTAGGGTTATATACATGTTTGTCATTTTATGCACATGTGTCAAATTGTCATGAATAATAGTAAATTATTATTATATGCATTGTTGATGTTGTTTTATGTTAATTAACGTGATGATTATGTTATATGTTGTTGATAAGTATGCTATATGTTAACTTGTCGTTGTTATATATTAGTTAACTTGATTATTAGGGTTATTCCAGTTAAGACCTTGATGTTATATGTATCATGCTAATTTGGATTGGCCTATGCAGATGGTTAGGGTTATGACATTCAGGTATGAGTCGACCTATTTGTGATATTTTGCTATACTAATCTAGATTGATTGTGCATACGTGATTGTTATGCAGAATGACAATTTTTTATGAACTTATGAGGTGAACTGTTAGCTAGTTATTGTTATGGATATCATGATCATTTATGTTTGAGTTGATACGTTGTGAAGTTATATCATGCTAATATAGATTGATTGTGTAGATAAGATAGCCTCCCCTAAGATACATTGAGGTATAAGTTTGCTTATGTCGCCTATTTGGTGTTTGAGCGTTTAGTGTCTATTAGTTTGTCTAGTTTATTTATCTAACATTGTACGTTTATATTTTGTTGAATGTTTGATTAATTTCATGAGACGAGTTTCCATCTATAAGATTGCATGAAGGAATGATCTTGTTTTAAGATGGTTGTACTAATACATATGTGTTGAGATAACAGATATGTACTTGAGTGTAAGTAGGTGATAGTTATAACATTGTGTCTTATGATTGTTAGTTGATTATGACCTAGTTGTTAGACTTGGTAAAGGTTGATTTCAAATTAATATACATGATGTCTTGATCTTCAGAACGTGAGACTGACATGTGTGAGCAATTGCAGGGAAACATGCTTGGTATTAGCTTGATAAGGTAATAGTTGATCTGTTTATATAACTAACAGTTGGGTGATGTGATAATGCATAGTAAGACTCAATTGTAGAAAGGAAAAGGTAAAAGAAAGGAACTGTGTGAAAATTCCTTTGGCTATGTTTGGGAACCATAATTCTAAACGAGTGAGTGTTTTGCATACAGGAAGTCTTCTTAACCTTGATTTTGTGTGACATCATGTGGATATGTGTTATATTCCTGAACATGTATTTCACAGGTATAACAACTAAATTCCAGCTATGGATGGATTCTTCAAGGTAATTGGAGTCCCTTGAGAGATGGCATGGATGTGTTTAGTTTCAAGGAAATGTGCTTGGCACAACAAGTTGAGGTAACTAGTATGTTGTTATGTTAATTTATGCACTGATAGTTATGTGTTTATGGAAATATGATGCAAGGGATTGCATGGAAAAGAGGCTGCCATGAAATTTTGAAGAAGGCTCAGGTTGAGTTTTCCTTTTGAAGCACTAGGAACCATGGGGATTGATTCATGGTGTTTTTTGCTAATCTTCTGCTTTTGGTATTTTGTGATTTGTTTGAGCTTGATTTATGGGTTTTGAGTGTGTTTGGTGCAAGGCCTTGCCACTTTGTTTGTGGTGTCATATTGTATTGGTTTTCATGGTTTCTTCTTGTTTGCTTTTTGGTCTTGCCTTTTATGTTTTGAGAGTCTTGGGAATTGGTTGGGAAAGAGGAAAGTTAATGGAGCTCAGGAAGAGCTGAATGAAAACCAACATGTGATGTAAGGCTTAAATGAAGCTTGGCACATGTATAAGGGCAGTGAAGGCAAGAATATGACAGTTGGTTGGATTGGTTAGTTCCATCGTGGTAAATGGATGGTGGCAATACAAACATGAGAAAAGTAATCAAGAAAGGAAAATTAAATGGATTTGAGACGTCATATGCCTTGGATAAGTTGGGAACTGTTGTTCTCAATGTTGTGCATGGATAAAGGGAGTTCTCTTAACCTAGACCTTATGTTATTTGGTAATTATGTTGTGATCATGATTATGTTGATGTTTAAATATGTATACATGTATGTATGTATGTATGTTGTGTCTGACAGGGTCATCACGAATCATGTTTGTTTTATGCTAATGTTTATGTATATGTATCTATGTATCTATGTCGCTGTCTAACAAGGTTGTTATGGATCATTCTTGTGGAGGAATGATTTCTTATGTAGGTGAATGGCGTGAAGATGTTCCTGGTCTTATGAGGAATCAAGTGGGAAGAGTAGTCCTGGAAAGTCTATGAGTTCAATATCATGTGCTTATGAGTTGATGTTATGTGATTATACTATGTCTATGTTATGGATAGGATATACTGAGGGATACATCAGTGGAATGAAAGCAACGTGATCTACGACATGTTAGGATAAGCATGGATGGTGGAGAGACACTAGAGGCAAGGTTTCCTGGTAGAGACAGTTTGGTCTTTGGATGTGTAGTGCTACTATTGTGTATATGTTATGACTATTGTATATTTAGTGATTTCACATATGATGTTGTGTTCCTGTTGTATATATGGTGTTTTGTGTATATTCCAAATGTGGTGTTGGGTATAGATGGTGCTATGTACTTGTTGGATTTGTGGTGATATATACATATTGTATTGTGTGCATGATGGATATGCAGTGTTGTGTGCATATGGTGTTGTGTGCATGTTGGACATGCGGTGTTGTGCACATATGATGTTATGTACGTGTTGTATATGCAGTGTTATATACATATGGTTTTGTGTGCATCTAGTGCTATGTACATATGGTGTTGTGTGTGTTAGATCCTATATTTGCGTCAGGTTGAAAAGGCAAGGTTCTAGGTCCACATCAAGCAACGCTCAGCCTCATAGCTAGCCCTACAAGGACAGAAGAGGGCTCTCTCCGGGTCAAACTCGGCAAAGATAATCGATGGGGCTCAAGATGACTAAAACAAAAGCTAATGTTAGGCTAGATATGAAATACAAGGGTTTGATTTGAGTTTTTAGGAGTTTTGGTGTTCAAACAAGGAAAGGAAAATTTGGGCTTGGGGATGAGGCACAGTTTTTGCAGAGGTCTATTTGGGGCAAGGTAGGCGATCGTCTTGATGCTTTTAAAGGGAAAGAATGGGTAGATCAGATTGGTGAGGAGCTAAGGAGAGCAATAAGCTTTCAAGGATTCTCCTTAAATAGATGAAAACTTGGAAAATCAAACAAACTTAAACGCAGAGCATAACAATCTATGGATTCTACCTTAACACGTCATTTGTTAAAACGATACACATAACAACTTGAAATTATTGAAATAAGAACACCATCAACACATAAAGCCACATGGATCCCAAAGAGTGCTGCAAAACCCTGGTCTTTCCTTAGCCAAAAATGCAGAGATAATATGTACAATGATATGCCAAAGCAATCTGAAGTGTCCAACCCTGAAAATGACTAGGAGAATACATGATATAGACTAGCCCAACCCATTCCCTTGCCTCTAGGGGTCGAGCTCATCATTCTAGGAGTTGATCCAACTGATTCTAAACCAAGCACTGAAATCTAGGCAATCAAAACAACTTGCCTCTATAAGATAGGAAACTGATTCATGCACTAAATTCACTTGTTAGTGAATGAATCTTCTAGAACTAGTAAATAAGTGCCAAAATTACATCATGTTTATATAATTACATTAAGATAGATCAAAAATTACATCAAGAATTTAAACTGGTCAAACTGGCTGAATTTCTGAGCTGGAAGGTGAAAAATTGGGCAAAAATCCTTTGTGCGTTGTGCCAAAATCTGTGTACGTCGCGCCACTTTGGAGCTGATTTTGAGGCACTTCCTGAAGTCCCAATTGAACCCAAGTGTGCTTGTTGGAAATCCCTACCTGTCTATTTTCCAACCCAAGTGGAATTTCTGGATTTGGATGTCATTTACCCCTCCAAAACTACAATATCCCAAGATTGCTTCCTGTGTGCCAAAATAGGGGCAGTGAGGTCATTTTTAGGGTGTTTTTGACCCTTTAGGCAAGCCAGAACTTGATGAAATCCTTAGGTAATCCATGAGAATACATAAATTTTGATGAAAAATCGAAAAATGTAAAGTTCTCCTCCTGGAGAGCTCCCAATGATAAGCGCGCGCCAAGTGGCGCTACGCACAGGGTGGAAAAAACCTGTTTTTAAAGCCAAAGATTCAAAATTGACAAAATTTTCTCCAAATTCCTTGAAATTTGGGCTGAAGGTGCCTCATCAAGTGCCATGCTCATCCAAAGAAGCTTCAGCCAATATTCGGAGCCGATCTTTCTCTTTTTGCCTCTTTTGCTTCTTTGTTGCTTTCTTCAGTTTTGCCTTCAAATTTCTTATTCGCGCCTTGGAACTCATATTGCATGCCCTATAATGGAAAACCATGTTCCTCAACAATGCTTTGTCCTTATCGGCCTTTTCCAACAGTCTTTCCAGGTGAATGTTGATTCTCTCGAGCCAAGACTCTCGATCATCATTAATCACTTGTTCCAATGTAGTGAACTCAATCCTCCTCCTTTGGGCAGCTTGGCGATTCTCGCGGATATTTTGCAACTCCATGATTTATTGTTGATCTTCAAGTTGTTTTTTCCTCTGCTCTAAGTATTTGATGATCCACTTAACCCTCTCCAAGTTGAGGGATAAGGCATTGATTGTTGTCTGCTGCTCCTAAATGACCTCTCTAAGATGTGCACTTTGCGGGCCCATGTCGGTATCGTCATCCTCAATGAGAATGAAGTCAGTCTCTCGCTCACCTGAAGGCCCCTCATCCTACATTGGCCTCTTGCCTTGGTCTTGTACCTGCACTTTTGCTTCTGATGACGGCAATGAGACCCCTTCCACCCTAGGTGGACATAGTACTCGTCGTGCTGCTGCAAACAATCCCCTCATGCCTCTCTGATAAGTGACATATGTCGACACAATGGTAGTCTCTGCCTTCTGACCTCCATGCTACTGTGAAGGTTCACCCGGATCATGAACCACCTCTTGATGAGCCACTGAAGCTGTGAAGAACTCACGGGAGATGAAGTCTTCCCATGTGATACCCTGCAGGCCAAGCTGATGTACAACAATGATCTTGATGAGCGCATAATGATAAATGTTGTTGTGCTGCTATTCTGGACTCTTCCTCTGCACAAGAGTGGTCATATTCTTGATGTTTTGGTACATGAAATATGGAATGTTCATGAATTTCACTCTTGTGAAATGCATCAATAGCCTGATATAGTATGCATAGAGGCATGAGAAGCGACCTTCACAACTGAAGTATTTGATAATGAGTCTCATCAACGACGCATAAGATTCCTTCAGAAACTGAAATGGGAATACTCTCCTGAGCTACCTCAAATAGCTAGGCCTGATGTAAGGTTCATAATATGATCTATCCAGCTGCTGCCCTTTGTTCCACTCTTCCCCTATATTTTGTATCCCAGTGGCCTGAGAGATGGTTTCTTGTGTCAAGGTAAAGTCTACTCCAGCAAGAGTAACATGATTATCATGCAAATGTAAAACAAACAACCGAACTAACTCCTGATGATTTTGGATCTGAGCGATCATCTCACAATACTGAAAGCATGACATTTGCTGAAATCATGTCATCGCAAGCGGGCAAGCCTGCAATTGAGTTAAGGAAGTAGGCTCTTCTCTGACATGCTGCCACCTTTTCGCGGCCTCCTCGGCACATTGAGCTCAGTGGATGAGTCACTTTGAGTTTCTGCCTCATAGTCAGATGAATGACCAGACGACATCACTGCTGATATACAAACTGCCTTGAATGACTGCTGATGTATGAAACTGTTGTTTTGGAGAAATGACTGCTGGTTACAAAACTGTGTCGAACTGCTGTTAAGATATGTTGAAATCTGCCACCAAGGGAAAATGTAACCAGGGAATGTTAGGAAGGGGAATAATATGAAGGGATGAGGGACTTATGGGGAGAAATTATGTTTAGGGACATGTAGGAGGGTTTGGGAAATCTATATGAGGTAGGGTTTCGGTTTTTACATTTGACAATGGGTAGAAGGGAATTGGGGATAGGGGTTTAATAATTTGAGGGGATAGGGAACAATGAGATTAGGGAATAAATGGAGTCAAGGGGAGAAGAAGATGATGGAAAAAGGATATACTTGGTGGCAAACAATTTTTAAAACCCTAACAGCAATTGGCTTGATGACTTGGAGAGGTAGGGTTTGAGAGTTTTTATTGCAACTTTTAGCAGCCATAAACCATCATCATACTAGCATAAAAATGATGAAACACTGAGATGGTAACCCTACCTGGAAAATCCAAGTGTTTAGATGGCAATTTGATGCAATTTCAAGCAAATTGGGGCAATTTGGTGTATGCACCGTGCCAAGAACCCAGTGCGTCGCGCGCCTCCAGTGCACCGCGACAGTGGAAGTTTACACTGTGAATCTGCTCTCTGTGCGCCGCATGGCTTGTGTGTGCCGCAACCTCCTCTGATGCGCCGCGCAGCCTTTCAATGCACAGTCTCAGCCCTTGGAACAAGAAACCTGCTCCTCTAACCCTCAAAACAAAATCCTTTGACCTCCTTACACAGAAAAATATGTTTTAAGTGATGAACATGGCTCATGGTGTAATAGATTGATTTTTGATGAAGAAGTGATGAATTTGTGTTGTGGAGGTCCTGTGCGTCGCGCGCAAACCCAGTGCGCCACGATGTGTGGGTGCGTCGCGCCCTTGAGAAAATACATTGTGTATTCTGGTTCTGTGCGCCGCGCTCTGTGGGTGCACCGCGCCTCCTGTTGTATGCGCCGCGACACCTTAAACTCACACAGTCAGCCTCTTTCAAACACAGTTTTTCTCTTACACTTTCAAAACATGATTTCTCCCTTGGATTTTGAATGACACTTGTTGCAAAGGAATAAATAGCTTTGAGAAATCTCTTGACAAGAGATGGTTTTGATTTTTACTTCTTCAAAACCCATTTTTCTTATGTTTAGTTTTTGGCACTTTTTTACAATTAATACAACTCTGATTTTTGACTTGGAATGATGAATTTCTTGGCAATTTTTTGCAGGGACGGTGGCATGTCTTGACCGAGGAAGGCCAGAGCTGCGCTTAGAGATTTCGACAACTGAAAAACTTTTTGAAAATTACATGGCAATATACATAAGAAAACGAAATGTCGACTTTGCTTCAAAACAGAGTTTTATAGAAAATTCATAATCTATCCATATGACGATGAAATTCTTTGAAATGAGAACTTATTAAGGACCTCCCTCTGGCCTGCTAGCTTTATTGTACATCTTGAAGACACAACTTGAGAAACCCTAGACCTAGTGACTGAAATGACTCTTACTAATCAAAAGACTAAATCAAGGCTGTAAGTGACTCAAAAAACTTGATTTTGATGGACAAACCTGAGCCAGCATGGTAAGGCATGAGGAGTAATGAACAACAATTCCCTTCCATCAGATTATGGCATGCCCCTAGCGGAATGCAACTGAGTGAAGTGAGCAAGACACCTAAAAATGAAATGCAATAAAGAGAAATGATCTCTGACGAAGGGATGTAAAGATCGACTCTAATAGTGTGCATCATTGTACATGTGGTGCTGTGTGCATCTGGTGCTATGTACATATGGTGTTGTGTGCATCATTGTACATGTGGTGTTGTGTGCATGTGGTGTCATGTACATGTTGTATATGTGGTGTTGTTTGCATGTGGTGTTGTGTACTTGTCGTGCATGTAGCATTGTGTACATGTGGCGTCGTGTACATGTCGTGCATGTGATGTTGTGTACATGTGGTGCTATGTACATGGTGTGCATGTGGTATTGTGTACACATTGTATAGGTTGTGCGGTGTACATGTGGTGTTGTGTACACGTTGTGCAGCTGGTGTCATGTACATGTAATGTTATACACATGTTGTGCAAGTGTTGATGTGTAATGGTGGTATTGTGTACATGTTGTACATATAGTACTAGTGTAAATGTGGTATTTTGTGTATGTCGTACATGTTGTGTTGCAGGCATTCGGTATTACGTATGTTCCTTTTGCATTCGTGGCATTGTGACATGTGTATTCATTGTGTTGTACTATGTGTATGTATGTGCACTATGTTGTACACCAGACGTAGGAGTATGTATTGTGTCAGGTGTAGGTGTATGTGTCGTGATGTATATCAGGTGTGGGTGTATGTGTTGTGTTGTGTTGTACATTGGGTGTAGGTGTATGTGCCATGATGTATATCAGGTGTAGGTGTATGTATTGTGTGTTGTACGTTGTGTGTGGATGTATGTGTTATGATGTACATTGTGTATGTGTACATGATTGAAGAAAAGAAAAAGGCACTGGGTGTTTGCTGGTTGTGGAAACCAATCCGGTATGTGTACGAAAAGGAAAAAGATAAAGGTATAAGTGAAGGACCGATTAAAGGATAAGTATTAGTATTTCAGTTTTATTATGCATTGATCTATAATTCTAACTTGTGATGTTTACATGTGATTTATGATTATGGTTTATGATGATTTCATGTAATTCATGATTTTGATCTATGATAGTTTATGTTTTGAGCTAACCAAATGTGATATGTTTATTCATTATGATTTGATCAAATGACGAGTTTGACTTTTTGTGACAAGAAGTAAGTAGAATTACAGGGGTACCTAGTTGACGAGCTACTGATGAGGTATGATGTGAATTTATTTCAATTTATTTTGAGTCTAATGGAATTTATGTGCTTGGTACGGGAAAGCATGGAAATGCCTGGTTAAGTGGTTGAAACTGGCTATAAGAATTAATAACGTCAGTGAAAGGAATTGGAACAAGAAGCAGTATGTTGGTAAAGCACTTCAGGAGCAGGGCCATTGTGAGACACTGGTACCCAATAGTGTCCATTGATTTCCATGAGCATGTTATTACCAGTATGATGGTTTTGAGGCAAGAATATGCCTTGATTTTTAGACTTTCCGATGCGAGGAAGCCTTGCTAAGGGATGGACTGCCCTGGATGGGGGTGCCAATGGAACTTGGAAGGTGTGTGACTGCACGAAAGGGGGTGACCAAATTTCCCGAGGGAATGTGTAGCATAGAAGGGAAGGTCGGGGATGGATTTGTATTGGTCATTAGAATTACTAAATGTAATTAGATGCACATTGGGAGTGTGCCTTAGAACAATGAGTCGGTAAATGTTCACTGAGAGGACAAGTGCCTCAAGGATTGTAGCATTATACATTGGATGCAGCTTTGACTTTAGTAATGGATTCTGGACTTCCTTGGAAGGAGGTGAATCTTGGTACTACTTTGAGGGTGGAGGTGTGAGCCTTTGGATTCCCTTATTGTAGATGCAGACATTGTATCCTTTATTTGTTGGTTGAGTAAATGTGCATATTTGTATATTATTGTAAATATTGCATCGAGCTAGATTTATAAAGCTCCGTAAACAGTATGGTTATCTTTTGGTTGAAGCAAATGTGCATGAGTATACGTGATTGTTATTGTAAATATCGTAATGAGCTATGTTATAAAGCTCTAATAAGTGGTATGATTGTCATGTTTTCAGTCGGTGGTCATTGTAAATACTGCAATGAGCTATGTTAAAAAGTTCCATAGGCAGTATGTTTTGTTTTTAGCGGTTTCCTAGTTTATAGGTTTCATTGAACACCAAGGACATTCTTCCCCCAAGGGGGAGGGTTATGTAACAGCCCTTGTTAAAAATCCATGTAAAAAATTATAATACCAAGGTCATAGGACATGTATTCCAAGTTGAATGGTGGGAAAAACATCCTAGTGGGGTGTCACTTTGGTTTATTACTGGCTAAGAAATTTGGCAAAGGATTCTAAAGGGCAAAGAGGTATTAATTGGCATTTTATTTATGAAAATAATGGAAAATGGGAGAAAATGAAGGTGAAAGGTCACAGGTTGCATGTGAGGAGGAAAATGAAGAAAATAGAGACATCATTAATAAAAAGGCTTCTAAGGATCAGTTCATAGCTTTTGTCAGTATTATAATTTTGGTCAGTTTAGCTTGGAGCTCTCTCTCTACTCTCTCTCTCATACTTTTGGACACTTCGAGTTTTCTTGGAGCACTCTTGAAAGACTGTGGCATACTAGGAGTTTTGGAGCAAGAAGGCAAAGGAAGACAAGGAAAGTGCAAGAAGACATTGGGATCAAAAACTACAGTTGGATTTCTTTGCATATATGGTTTCCTTTCTAGTTTTGGCATGAATGGCACATGCATGTGGTTTCTTGGTTATGATTTGTCATTGGCATGGAGGATTTCTTGGATTGACAGTGGTTTTTCCTAGCCTTGTCATTTCATATATAACCATGATGTTGTGGGTTTTATCTTTGTTTTATGGTTGGTGCTCATGTTCCTTTGGCGGTGGCTTAAGTTATTAGTTCTTGGAAACTTGGGTGGAAAAACACTTTGGAAGCCTTGTAACAGCTTGGGTTGAGTTATTAGTCCTGGAAGCCCTAGTTGAACAAATGCTCTGGAAGCCTTGTAACAGCTTGGGTTGAGTTACTAGTCATGGATGTCTTGGTTGGACAAATGATCTAGAGCCCCTAGTGGGTCTAGTTACTAGTCCTAGAGCCTTGGTTGGACAAACACTCTAGAGCCCAGCAACAGTTGTGGATTGAGTTACTAGTTCTGGAACAAACACTCTAGAGTCGTAAACAACTTGGGTAGAGACTGATCTGGTGATGGTTACTGATGTTCGACCATGAGGTGGAATCCATGCTTTAAGGGTTGAGGTGGTTGGCCTTTGGAAGCTTTGGTTTGGTTTATGTTGGTTTATTCCATGAGGTCTCACATTCATGCTTGGAATATAGCACGAGGGTGATTGGCTAAAGAGATATTTGGTTCAGCCAATCTATGGTCAGGTGGAACATGGAAGTTTCAAACTTGGTTTGCATTTGCAATCATGATTAAGAGCTTCTTCTACTTGGTATTTTATGTCTAAATATATTGCTTTATATGTGGATTCTATGGACGTTGTATCCTTATTATTTATGTGGTTTATATGCTAGTTATGAGCATGTTTTATGGCAATGATGATGTATGGCTCTCATCGTGTTTTGATTTGTAAATGAATGAACAACTAATATGTGACCTAATAGATGATAATGTAGCTAATTTGATAAGGAATCAATGCTTCTTAACAATTCTCAGATAAGCATGAGACCCCTATGCTTAGATATGTTGTTATGACATGTAGATTACATGGTCATGATCCATTTGACAAAATGTGTCATGGTTGGGCTTGGTTAGGTCAAGTCCTTAATCAAGTTTTGTGTTAGAGGCTTTATCTTGGTGATATTTATTGTATTGTAAGGTCTCATCAAGTTCCAAGTGTTGGAAAAATAGAAAGGTAGTAAATATTTTCTCGATCTTGATAATTACTTGTGATGTTACTTATTATTATGATTCTTTATATCTTATACCTTTAGTTCATCAAACTATTACCAAAAGTAGCAGCAAATAAAACAATGAACACAAGATGTAGGCACATGCGAGGGAAAAACCCCCCTTGAGGGGAAAACACGGTCAAAGTAATTCTTCCTTTCAATAGTATTCTTTGAAACTCTTCACCCTAGACCTTGACCAGACCTTCCCTCCACACCAAGTCAGACTCCATAAGATTGATCTCTACCCAACAACTTCGACTATGCAGCAGCTAACAGCTTTTGGCAACAATCCAACTCGGAGAGACCACCACCAAAATTTTGATTTTCCTTAACTCCTTAGACTCCCCCAAATTCACATTCACTTCATCTTCCCGACAACTAACTTTCCCAGCTTCCTACTTAGCACTTCTACCCAGCAAACAAATTTCCGCACTCCTTTCCAGTAGAGAGAATGAGAAGTAATGCTCCAAATGAATTCAAAGTCTTTACTTTTATAGGTTTCTTGTGGAGTAAAATAGGTCCTTAGACCGACTTGATCTTCTCTTAGGCCAACATGCTGTGGAGGTTACATAATTCATATTTGACTCAATACTTAACCTTTTTACATGATTCAAAAGCCCAAGAAGGGTCTCTTTAAATGTACAATAATTCTATAGACCTAGAATAAATCCTAGAAGTCCTCAATGGGGACCTTGACCTAAAACATGGTGACCCAAGCATGAAACCCATGCTTTAATAAGTCACAATAATAATAATTTTCTTTATTCTTTTGACAAGTACATTACATAATGACTCAAGTAAATTATTGAAGATTGAACATAGTTACTTTTTCCAACGCTCCCTCTTAAATAGGGAGGTATTCATAATATACATATATAATGGAAGATCTCAAACTATATGAACCATGAAGAACTTTAGGTACCGAATGCCATGGACTAGATTCTTTACTAGGGTAATCCTTCCAACTAGTCAATCAACAATTTGGGCACCACAATGCCATGGACTAGATTCTTGACCAAGGAAATATATCCAAGTGGGACTAAGGTGGACTTAAGATTTCAGTCCCTCTAGCTACCATCGGGCTTACTTGTTAACCACCAACCCAAAAATTTAGGTGTGTAACAGAGCTCGATAATCAACACCACCTTTCTAACTTCGGGGACTCAAACATCAACACAAAGTGTCAACCAGATGTCTCTCAAGGAAATGCTTCACTCGCAAAGCCTCAACACTCCTTGATCCAGCAGATCAAGAATAACTAATCTCTTCCAATCAAACTGATTGGTAACCAACATGATTTCCTTCGAGAGATTCACCTGTACAAACACAACCCCAATCAATAACATACTTTCACATGTACATAATCAAATACAAACCTCTGGGGTCTTCTAAGCAACAAATGTTGCTTCTCAATTTTCCATAGTAGGACTATCAACCGAATCTTTGACAAAATATTCCTCATACATTTTTTCTTCCTACTTTATATGCACCAACATAGTCGGATCTCGCTTTCCTTCTTTCAACAACACTTAAAAATGCATTCTCCAATTTCCTTTTTCATATTCATGGTCTTCACTTAGACTTACGGTTGTTATTCCTGGTCTAGTGCATGACACATGAAGCAGAGAACCATATATGTCACTCCCTCTCCACCAAGAAGCACCTCTTTATCTAGACTCCCTTTTAATATTAGGGAGATCTCTTATATTCATGCTTCCTCCTGGAGATCAGCTTCTTCTTTTTGACACCGAAGAATCTTTCGTGGTTTCCAACTATTTCATCAGAGTTATTATCATCATCATCATACTTTTCATAGCGAGCATCTTTACCAAGTTGAAGATTTTGTATCAGCACAGCTTTCTTGTTACATCAAACATCTTCACCAAGTTGAACATTATGTACCTGCACAACTTAGATAGAAAGTACAACCAAATAATTAGAAGCATGTTGTTTAGCCATATCAAAAACATAGAAACATTTCAACTTTATTCATATCAAATACCTAGAATTAATTATAAGAAAGAAACATATACTCTTCAACATCTTGCTAGGGACTTTATACACCCTAGACTCCTTCATAAGATCACTCATTCCATCTAGGGTTTCAATGTGTCTTCCAAAGGTATAACATACCTTACTACAACATATAGAAAACCCTAGACATATTTCAAAATAATATAGATCTTCAAAGCATCTAACAACATTTCAAAATACATATGTTATATTTATTACTAGTGACTCATATAAATCCTAGATTTCATACAAACAAATCAATCAAATTCAATCACAGCTTAGTCATCAACTTGACCAACTTCCACTAGGGTTAGTTCCAAGCCCCCAGATTTTCAAGCATCAATCAGTCATTAACATGACCAACTACTACTAAGGTTACTTGCAAACCCTATATTTCAATTTTCACAAATTCAACAATCTTATACAAATCTCAAATCATCATATTTCGTAGATTTTACTCTGACTAAGTTTTAATTCCAAAACATCAGCTTTCCAATCTCAACAATCATTTTATGCATAAATCTCATATTGTTATATTTCACACATACTAAACAACTTTTAACTTCACTAGGGTTTAGCTATAACACCCTATATTTCCAAACATCAACATCCTAGAAACTCAGACAAGGATTCATTGAATCCTAAGACTCATGACCACCACTAGGTCATCACACATATCTAGGAATCTATAACTATGCATAAGCATATCATATGTCAAATAACATAAATACATCTAACGTAGACCAAGCTAGGGATTCAACCAAGAAGGACATATTTAAACATGCCTATATTTCATTATCAAGCAAAGACATTTCATATCATGTGTTAGTCAAACCCAACTTCTTAACAATATCAAATAAGAGTTAGACACACAATCATTTGATTACTCTAGGGGTTGATCAGACAAACACACACATACCAAGTAGATCAATTCTAAGATAATATAAGGGTCTTTCTCACACATTCTGCCAAATCTCAATGAGTTAGGGTTCCAATGTGGAAACTAGAAAACCCTATATTACCATAACTTCAAAGGTTTCGGGATTTTAGACCTTACATTCCATCCTAACAAGTTAGGATTTCCCGATCATACCAAAATCCCAAACATGAAATCATCAATAAAGACTTCAACTAGCATTTCACAATATCCCTAATCAGCTTATGGTTTCAAACATTCACAATAGCATACCCTTCAGTTAGGGTTTTTCGGAACCTGTCTAGGGTTCTATAAAATCATATAAGAGTGGGGTGGGTATATTTATCAAGAGATGAATCACCCAAACAAGAACCACTAGGATTCAATATTGCTAGTTATAACAAGGATAGTAATTATAGATCATCAAATGGATAATCTTTTCAATCAATGAATTCAAAGCATACATTTGTTTCTTGACTAACCTTGTCTTGAGAGATCCTCCTTCTTACAGATGTTTTCCCTAATCAAGACAATAGAGGGAGAACGGTGATTAGTATTTAACATAATCCAAGGGACCACTAACAAGATTGCGAGGATCCTAAGGAAGCATAAGGTGGCTTCAACCTTTAGGCCTTTCAATACCATCCAGATCTCCCTTAGATCTGTAAAAGACCTAGTGGACCCCAAGTATATGAAGGGTGTTTACGTTATCCCATTCTCTTATGGGACTCCCTACATTGGTGAGACTGGTCACTCGATTAAACAAAGGATTCGTGAGCATGCCGATGACATCAAGTATGGCAGGACTCGCTCCTCTACTTTAGCAAAACATGCAAATAAATATAAGCATCACATATGCATTGAGGAGGCCCAAGTTGTTGTTAGGGTTAGTCATTTCCATCATCGTAAATTGAGGGAGACCCTCTAAATCGAAAAACTACCCAATAATTTGAATAGAGCCGATGGTTGGATTATTAGTAGAAGTGGGGTCCTTTTCGTGTCCTCCTAGTTTTTTAGGTTTCTTTTTTCGATTCATTTTGTTTGTTTATTTATCTATGTAGGTATTGGTGCTCTTTTTATAATATTTGTTGTTGGTTTATTCTTCATTAGAATTTATATTCTTGATCCTTTGTGTTTTCTTAAGTATTTTATCCTCCTATTCGTTCTTAATTCCTTTTAGTATTTTTGTTATTTGTTTGATGGGCCTCAGCCTTGTTTTATTGTGACCCAATTTATATATATAATATATATTATATATATATAATAATATATATATATTATATAATATATTATTATATATATATAATATATATATTAATAATATATATATTATAAATATATATATATATAATATATATATTGACTTGTGTATATTTTGTTTTATTTTATTTATTTCCATTAATTATTTCTATTAATTTATTTTATATCCATTAATTATTTTATCTATAACGGAAATTGTCTCGATTAAGGCTCATTTTTATAATTGTTTACTTCCCTCCTTGTTTGGGAGTTCAACTTTGATTTTTTATTCTTGTTAGTTTTTTTTTAGTTGTTTGTTTTTTTTTATTTTTCCCAATGATAGATTTTTAAAATATTTGATTTTAATAAAAAATTTAAATTTATTTTTCAAAAATAGTCAATTAATATAGTTGTTACTTATAAATTTGTTTTAATGATTAATATCATAAATTAATTTCAAAATAGTCATTTATATAGTGTTACTTAATAATATTTTAATATATTAATAAATTAATATCATAATTATATTACTGTTCAAATTATTCGTTACTTGAAATTATGGTCTCTACATTGCTCTCTATTTAATCCTTTTCCATGGTCTGCCTCTTCAGCTGGTCCTAATGATGAACCACACTTGTTGGTTCGAAACACGTCCACCAAAAATTTCTCTTATGTGATTTCTATTGAAAGACTTTTCTTAATAATCAAAACTAAGTGAATGCATGAGCCCAAAACTGAAAATACATGAGATACTTGTCTCTTGGATTTGTTGGGAGCTCCCTCCAAAGCTTGGGGGAAACCTAGAAACTTAAAACAATACAAAAGTGTCTTTTCCAAAATAAGTTAAAAAACTATAAATTCTAAAACATATAAAACAAGATATGTAAAGCGAAGGACTTAATAGTGCAAGTCCCTAGTGTTAGATTCTTCGGGCTTAACTTTATTTGAGTCTCCTTCTTCAACAAAGTTGGCTTGATCTCTTCCTCTCTTCTTATTCTTCGGATTATCGGGATAGTCACTTCTATAGTAACACTTCTTATGACATTGATAGCACTCTATCTTCGAAATGTCAACTTTCTTCCTTGGTCCCTTCGATCTCTTTCCTTTATGATGAGAAAAATAAGCATTTGATCGGGATTGGCAGCCATAAAGATCCTTAATTCTTCTTGACTACATGCAGTCCAGAATTCTTCAAAGGTGGGAGCTACTTTCCAATTGTTGAGACCTGAAGCAAATGCACTCCAAGAGGGTGGAAATCCTAATACAGTAGTGATCACCAATTATTTGTCCAAAATAATCTCATCGATGGCCAAAATATCATCCCTGAGTCCAGCTATTTTCACAAAGAACGTTGCCACAGTATCTTCCTTTGTCATCTTTGTATTCCTCGACTCATTCTTCAAACTTGCTACTTGATTGATGTTCTTAAAAGGGAACAGATTCGACAAGGCTTCATACATCTCCTGAGCGTGATTGAGTTAGCTATGAATAGGACAAGATGGTGTTTTATCCATTCTACCATCATATATATAGCCAACAATTCTAGATCCCTGAATTTTTGTTTATCGGCATCACTGGCTTCTTCTGTAGGCTTCTTTACATTTCCTTTTACCAAACCCAACACCTTGTTCTTCTTGAGGATTAGGTCAATCCTCTTCTTCGAGGATCTGAAGTTAGATGCTTCTTAAATATTGTTCTCACCCTTGATAGAGTTAGACAACTTCCTTGAATGTGATAGATTCCTTCTCTGAGATAGTGCCTTTGACTGGATCTACCTTTTTCTTCTTTCTTTACCAAAGATCTGATACCATGTTGGAAAATCATAAAGGCAATAAAGATTTTCTCAATCTTGATAATTACTTGTGATGTCACTTATCATTATGATTTTTTATATCTTTTATCTTTAGTTCATCAAGTAATTACCAAAAGTAGTATCACATAAAATAATGAACACAAGATGTAGGCACATGCCAGGGTGAAACCCCCCTCTAGGGGAAAACCATGTCAAAGTAATTCTTCCTTTAAATAGTATTCTTTGAGACTCTTCACCGTAGACCTTGACCATACCTTCCTCCACACCAAGTCAGCCTCGAGAAGATTGAACTCTTCCCAACAACTTTCATTATGCAGCAGCTAACAGCTTTTGGCAGCAGTCCAACTTGTGAGACTTTGTTCTCCCAATCCAGAACATGCAACAAAGAGAGACCACCACCAAAATTTCAATTTTCCTTGACTCCTTAGACTCCCCCAAACTCGCATTCACCTCGGCTTCCTAACAATAGACTTTCCTAAATTCCTACTTCGCACTTCTTCCAAGCAAACAAATTTTCACACTTATGACCAGTAGAGAGAGAATGAGAAGTGATGCTCCAAACGAATTTGAAGTCCTTCCTTTTATAGGCTCCTTGTGGGGTCGAATGGGTCCTTAGTCCGACTCGATCTTCTCTTTGGCCGATATGGTGTGGAGGTTACATATTCATCTTTGACTCAATACTTAACCCTTTTACATGATTCAAAAGCCCAAGAAGGGTATCTTTAAATGTACAATAATTCTATAGACCCAGAACAAATCTTAGAAGTCCTCAATAGGGACCTTGACCTAAAACATGGTAACTGAAGCATGAAACCCATGCTTTAATAAATCACAATAATAATTATTATTATTAGTATCATTATTATTTTATTTATTCTTTTGAAAGGTGCATTACATAATGACTCAAGTACATTATTGAAGACCGAACATAGTTATTTTTTACAACATTGAGTAGTGGTTTGGAGACTAACCCTGAAAAAAGTGGCTTAAATCTCCCATTCTCTGGCATAGAACTGGTTTTAAAATACTGCAATATCTCCCTTGCAGGCATTATGGGAGCGTCTGGAGGGTCTCATTCGCATGCATGCCCATGTCATGGGAACGACTGGGGTTTTTTTAATGAAAATGAAATATGACTCGGGGCTTCGGCACCTACAAGAGTGGTTTAGCTCTTAGGGTTCCTATAGCACTTGAGGGAGGTCTGTAAAGTGTTGGTTTGTCAAATCCACTCCCTTAAATTCACTTAGGGAGTTGAATCATATCATATTAACTCTTTGTCACATATTTAGCCTGGTGGACCAGTAAGCTTGGGTAAGTGTAGAAGGAGGGTGATTACTCTGTAACACCCTCCTCACACATCTACCCAAGTAATCGGCCAACCGTGGTATGTATGTGATAAATAGTTACTATGATATGATTCAACTCATTATGTGTCAGTTAAGGAAGTGGAACTGATGGAACACACAACACAGACCTTCCATACATACTACAGAACCCCTAGGAGCCATCCAAACCTTCCAAGCGACACTCTCCTCCCACACTTACCCAAGATTACCAGTCCACCCAGTTAAACATGTGAAGAAGAGTTACTATGATTAGTGAAGTTAAGGAAATGGAACCAATCAACCAACACTTTACAGACCTCCCTCAGGTGCTACAGGTCCCCTAGGAGCTAATCCACCACTCTAGGTGCCCAACCCCTAAGTTAACTTAGCCTTTCAATGAATTAACCCCCCAGTCGCTTCCATGATATGGGAATGCATGCGAAAAGAATCTTCGAGTCACTCTCACAATTCCTTCAAGGGAGAGACTATAGTCTTTTTCAGCTAGTTATGTACTAGAGACTGCGAGATTTAAGCCACTTTTTCAGTGCTAGTCTCCAAACCACTGCACGAAACTTGATGAGACTTTCTAAGATAATAAATGACACCAAGACAAAGACTCTAACACAAAACTTGATCAAGGAATTGACTTAACAAATCCCAACCATGATATTCATTTCATCCAACATATCACAAATGTGAAATTTACAAATCATAACAACAAATCTGAGCACAAGGATCTCATACTTATCTGAGATTCGTATGGAAGCATTGATGCCTTATCACATTAGTTTCATTATCATCTATTAGGTCACATATTCATTTTTTATTCAATTAAAAAATAAAACATGATGAGATCCATACGTCATCACTATCATAAAACATGCTCATAACTAGCATATAACTGATAGAAATAACAAGGACATAACAGCCATAAAAACCACATATAAACAAGTATATTTACCCATCATATACAATAGGAAAGAATTTATTATTAACTTATGCAAAATTCCACTAGGTCTAGGAATTCCATGTACCGCCCAACTATAGACTACACTGAACCAAGTCTCTCTTTCATCTAGTCACCCCCCTGCATTATTCCAAGCATGAATGTCGAATCTCATAAAACAAATCAATCAAAACCATTCAGGGATTCTATAGGCAAAACCACCTTAACCCTTAACCAATGATTCAACCTCACGGTCGAACATCACTAACCATCACCAGATCGGTCTCTACCCAAGTTGTCCAAGGATCAAGAGCATTTGTTCCAACCAGGGCTTCTACGACTAGTAACTCAACCAACAGTTGTCTTTAGGCTTCCAAAGTGTTTTTCCAACCAGAGCATCCCGAACTAGTAACTCAAACTACCAAGGGCTTCCAGAGCATTATCCAACCAAGGCTTCCAAGAACTAATAACTCAACCCACAACCAAAGGCACAAGAAAACAAAAGTAAATCCCACAACACCATGGTTATCCAGGAAATGGAAAGGCTAGGAAAAACCACAGTCAGTCCAGGCAATCCTCCATGCCAATGACAAATCTTAATGAAGAAACCACATGCATATGCCATGCATGCCAAACTATCAAGGAAATACCTGCAAATCAATCTAGTTGTAGTTGATGACCTCGATGTCCTCTTGCACTTTCTTGATTTTCTATTTCCTTCTTGCTCCAAATTCCAAGTATGCCACACTCCTTCAAGAGTGCTCCATGAAAACTCTAAGTGTCCAAGAGTATGAGAGAGAATAGAGAGAGAGCTCCAAAATTGAACAGAAAAAAGGTTATCAACTTATCCTCATAATCCTTTTTGTTAATGAGGCTTCTATTTTTTTCAATATCCATTATTTTCCTTCAATTTCCTCCTCTCATGCAACATGTTACTTTTCACCTTCCTTTTCTCCTAATTTCCATTATTTTCTTAAATAAAATGTAAATTAATGTCTCATGCCTTTCCAAAGCCTTTTCTATTGCCTTTGTCAATTTCCTTAGTCATAAAAAACCAAAGTGACACCCCACTAGGATGTTTTTCCCACATTTGCTAATCGGTTCTAGTCGTACTCGTGCCCATGTTGCCCACATTTTCCAACCAGGGTAAACATGTGATTAAGGGTTACTGTGATATGATTCAACTCCCTATGTGTCAGTTACGAAAGTGGAACTGATGGAACACACTACATAGACATAGTGCAGAACCCCCAGGAGTCATCCGAACCTTCCAACTGAATAAACCCTAAGATAAACTGACCTTTTAGTGCATGAAACCCTTGGTCACTACCATAAAAGGGTTATGAGTGCGACTGAAACCCTATACTTGCTCCCATAGCATCTGCATGCATGCAACTGGGGACTTTCCTATGTATTTTTGTGCCTGTGACTCTAAATTTTGTGCCACTTTTTCAGGGCCATGGCTCAGGTCACTGCCCAAAACTCCATGAAAATTCCAGAAATGAAAGATAACATCGGAACAATGATACAAATTAAATTACTTGAATAAGGACTTGACTAGACCCCTACTATCCATGACAAACATTTCATTAAACATGTCACAAATATGCATTCTACATGCTTAAACAACATATCTCAGCATAGGGGTCTCATACTTATCTAAGAATCAATAAGAAGTATAAATGCCTCATCACCATAATTGCATTACCATCTATTAAGCCATATATTCATTGTACATTCAGTGATTAACCAAAACATGATGAGAGCCATGCATTTTCACTGTCATAAAACACATTCATAACCAACATATAACCAAAAGAATTATCAAGGATATAACATCCATATAAGCCACATATAAACAAGTATATTTACCCATAAAATACCAAGGAGAAAGGGAGCTCTTATTGATGATTGCATAAGCCAACTATGTATGGGACTTCCACGAACCAACTGACCATAGACTAGGTTGAACCAAATCTTTTTTCTACTAGTCATCCTTGTGCCATATTCCAAGCATGAGTGTGGGATATCATAAAGAGGGAGCTCCAAAACTGAAATGAAAAAATGTTACAAACTGATCCTCATAATCCTTTTTATTAATGAGGCCTCTATTTTCTTCATTTTCCATTATTTTCCTTCATTTTCCTCCTCACATGCAACCTGTGACCTTTCACCTCCCTTTTCTCTTAATTTCCATTATTTTCATAAATAAAAATGCTAATAAATGCCTCATGCCTTTCCAAAGCCTTTGCCATTGCCTTTTCCAAATTCCATAGGCATTAATTAATCACAAGTGATCCCCATCACTATGTTTTTTCCCAAAATTCAGCTTGGAATACGTGTCCCATTACGATGGTTATGATTTTAATTTATGAGTGTTTTGATCTAATAGGATGTGATATGTTTATACATGATGATTTGTGTTGAAAAATGTGCAATAAGAAATGTTAAATTTAGAATGTGCTAAAAATAGACCTGCTAAAAATAGCATGTATAAAAATAGCAGTTTGGCAAATGAGGTCATTGGCCACATTGGGTGAGAGGTGAAACTGTTAAAAATAGGAAGTTCTAAAAATAGCATTTCTGGGTCCCTTCCTATTTATAGTAGTCCCTAGTCTATCTATAGGAAGTAAAATTAATTTTGGTCTTAACAGCAGTTGGAAATATTAATTAATTAATTCAGTTGAGTTAATTAGTTAAGGAAATTAAACTTGAAGTCTTTGTGAGCATGCACATTGAGTTGTCCCACTTGATTGAGGAATTTATCCTTAATTTCCTCCACTGATTTGAGGGAATAAGTATGAGTTCTATAATGAGAGAATCGGTTGACTTAGTTCTAACTAGTCAAGTCCAATTAGATTATTTTAACAAATTGTTAAAATAATAAAATATAGTTTGTTAATGCTTGCATGCATGTGACAACTATTATTTTAGATAACTGAGAATTCACTCATCGATAACTGTTGCATGTCAATTCTGTTAGAGACCCAGTTGAGATCAGATGTGGGACAATGTACTATCAGATGCTTGACTATTTCTAGTAAGTAGTTTTTGCATGGTTGAGAAACTAGTGTCCTCAAGGATTGCATAGTTGGACCATTGGTTATTTTGGTATGTTTGGAATTAATAGCATACGGTTTTGCTATTATTTCCTAAGAAAACTACACAAGGACCATAGGTAAAGCCTATATAAATAGGGCTTGGTTGGTTCATGAAACAGATCTTCTGATTTCAGAGAGAGAAAGATAGCTATTGAGCTTAATCTTTTTGTATGTGGTTGAGGATCTCCACTTGATTGATAATACATGGTTTGGTTTTATGTTGGTGCTTTCCCCTAGATATATCTTGTGTTATGTGTGATTATTTCTCCTGATTGGTTATGCATGTTTCTACTTGATGTTTCTCATGAATTTGATTATGCTTCCGCTTAATGTTTTGTAGAAGTAGACCAAATATTATGCTTTAGGACATTGCATATATTGGTTTGTTCTATAGGTGAAATTTCTACATGGTATCAGAGCTAGCTGATGTGTAGAAAAATTCTACAAAATTCTACATGGTATCAAAGCACAGGTGATCAAGCAAGAACAATATACTAGCAGAAGAAATTCAAAGTTTATTATTCGGGATATAGATCTCAAGTTCTTATCATATCTATTTCATTGATGGCGTTCTATGGTTTGAGGCTTGAGTATGCCCTTGGTGGCAGCTCAAACTATATATATTGGAAGGACCACATGGAGGCGGTTTTGGAAGATAATGGCCCTAAGGATTTTATTGATCAAGAAATTCCTAAGCCTACTAACAAGACTGAGCAGGTGGAATGGAGGAAGTGTGTGGCTAGAGCTAGGAGAAATCTCTTGGAGGGAGTGCGAGATCACATTGTCTTGAGCCTCCATGGGAAGGAGACTCCACATGCAATGTGGAAAACATTGAAAGAGTTATATCAAAATAGCAATGATCAGAGGAAGCTAGCACTAAAGGACAAACTTCAAAAGATCAAGTGTGAAAGGGATGAGACGATCTCTATGTATCTGACCAAGCTCATCACATGCAGGGATGAGCTTGCAAGTGTAGGGGTCGTGACATCAGAAGAGGATATGGTGAGTCTAACACTCCTTGCCCTTCCTAAGAGCTGGCATAGCTACCAGAAATCGGTGAATGGAAGGGAGAAACTGCCAAATTGGGAACGACTATGGTCAAATTTGATGCAGGAGGAGATCAGATGGAGCACCAAAGATAGTTCTTCATCCATGCATGATGAGGAGAATTGTGCCTTAGCGAGTAAGCAAAGAAGGGGAAGGAGAAGGTTTCTCTTTCCAAATCCAGTTCTTCCAATGATGGGAAGAAGGTTGACAAATCGAAAGTGTGATGCTTTCATTTTCATGAGGTGGGCCATTATGCTACAAATTGTCCATAGAGGAAATCCAAGAAGGGATCCAGGGAAGGATCTAAAGGTGAGGCACTTGCTTCACAGCTTGAGTTGGATTTCACACTCTTCGCATGCATGGTTTCATCCATGGTGGGAAGTGGTTGGTTTCTTGACAGTGGAGCTTCTTTCCACATGGCCGGTGACAAAGGTTTGTTCAGTACTTTGGAGGAGAAAGATCTCCAGATACTCATAGGGATGGGTAATGATGAGAAGTATAGTGTCTCAGGTGTAGGCACGGTTATTTTTCAGAGGGAGCATGGATCTCGCCTTACCTTGACTGATGTCAAGTATGTACCAGGACTGAAGAGAAACTTGGTGTCGATCATGATGGTAGAAGATAGAGGCTATGATGTATTCTTTAGTAAGGGAAAGGTTTTCCTTAGACACATCATCACTAGACAAGTGAAGCAGATCGGTTCACGGGTCAAGAACCTGTATGCCCTTGAGGTTCAAGATGCATGCAAAGCCTTGAGCAGTAAGGAAACTGATGGAGACTTGGTGGTTGAGAGGGAGGGTATATTACCTCTCAACATGCAGAGCTAGAAGAAGTCTTAGACGATTGTGGAGGAGCCACGATTGGTGCAGCAGCTTCAGAAGGTTGTGGAGCAGCCACAACAGGGGAAGCTGAGAGGAGATCGAGTAGAGACATCTACTCATGCAGAGACCTCCAGTAGGGGGAAACTTTGAGCTAGGTGGGCTAAGGGATCACATGCAGCCATACCTCCAGGTAGGAGGTGGGGCGATATAAAGTGATCGTCCCAAGAAGGAGGGGCAGGATCCTTGAGGTCCCAACCTCTTGGATGAGATCTTGCTACAGGAGCCCCGATGTGGAGTAGTAGGAACTAACTGATTGGGTAGAGACAGATGCAGATGGAGCAGCAGAGAGAGCGACAGTGCAGGGAATCCCAGGACAGTGCATAGCTAGAAGGTTGCAACAATGCAAGAGGCACAAGTGTTTTGCACAGTGCTAGGTGGCACAGAGAGGTGCGCAATGGTGCGAGATGCATGGAGATGTTGCAGTAGCGCAGATGTCAGAGAGAGAGCACTTGTCAGCAGCAGGTAGAGCTTCAGCATTAGAGTATGTTCCTAGCCCAACAGAGTGGTCAGTTGGGAGTGCTTTTGTTCCAAGTTTTGTTGGAGCAAGTGGACAGGGTAGATGTGTTGCATGCAGAACATTCTAGAATTATAGGATCGGTTTCGAGAGGAAGCCTTTCTTGTTGAGAGGGAGTGTTGAAAAATGTGCAACAAGAAATGTTAAATTTAGAATGTGCTAAAATTAGACCTGCTAAAAATAGCATGTCTAATAATAGTAGTTTGGCCAGTGAGGTCATTGGCCACATTGGGTGAGAGGTAAAACTTATAAAAATAAAAAGTTCTAAGAATATAATTTCTAGGTCCCTTCCTATTTATAGTAGTCCCTAGTCTATCTATAGGAAGTAAAATTAATTTTGGTCTTAACAGCAGTTGGAAATATTAATTAATTAATTTAGTTGAGTTAATTAGTTAAGGAAATTCGAACTTGAAGTCTTTGTGAGCATGCACATGAGTTGTCCCACTGATTGAGGAATTTATCCTTAATTTCCTCCACTGATTGAGGGAATAAGTATGAGTTCTATAATGAGAGAATCAGTTGACTTAGTTCTAACTAGTCAAGTCCAGTTAGATTATTTTAACAAGTTGTTAAAATAATAAAATATAGTTTGTTAATGCTTGCATGCATGTGACAACTATTATTTTAGATAATTGAGAATTCACTCATCGATAACTGTTGCATGTCAGTTCTGTCAGAGACCCAGTTGAGATCAGATGTGGGACAGTGTGCTATCAGATGCTTGACTATTTCTAGCAAGTAGATTTTGCATGGTTGAGGAACTAGTGTCCTCAAGGATTGCATAGTTGGACCATTGGTTATTTTGGTATGTTTGGAATTAATAGCATATGCTTTTGCTATTATTTCCTAAGAAAACTACGTAAGGACCATAGGTAAAGCCTATATAAACAGGGCTTGGTTGGTTCATGAGGCAAATCTTCTGATTATAGAGAGAGCATGATAGTTATTGAGCTAATTCTTTTTGTATGTGATTGAGGATATCCACTTGATTGATAATACATGTTTGGGGTTTTATGCTGGTGCTTTCCCCTAGATATATCTTGTGTTATGTGTGATTATTTCTCTTAATCAGTTATGCATGTTTCTACTTGATGTTGCTCATGAATTCGATTATGCTTCTGCTTAATGTTTTGTAGACGTAGAACAAGTATTATGCTTTAAGACATTGCATATATCGGTTTGTTCTACAGCTGAAATTTCTACAATTTGGTCAAAATATAGTTTAACTTGTTGTGACAAGAAGTGAACAAGATTTCAAGTGTACCTTATTGATAGGTCATCAATGAGGTATGTTGTGAATTTATTTCAATTTATTTTGAGTCTAATGGAAATTATGTGCTTGGTACAAGAAGCATGGAAATTATTTGTTGGATGATTGAAACTTACTACAAGAATTAGTAGTGTCAGTGAAAGGAATTGAAACATGCAACAGTATGTTGGTAAAACACTTCAGGAGCAGGGCCATTATGGGACACTGGTACCCAATATTGTCCATTGATTTCCATGAGCATGATATGACTGTCATGATGGTCTTAAGGCAAGGATATGGCTTGGTTTTTGGACCTTTTGATGTGAGGACACCTTGCCAAGGGAGGGGTCAGCAGAGGGACTGTGTAGTAGAGAAGGGGATACCTGTGGAACTTGGAAGGTGTGTGACTGCATGGAAGAGGGTGACCATATTTCTCGAGGGACTGTGTAGCAGAGAAGGGAAGGTCAAGGATGTATTTTTTTTGGTCATTAGAATTGTCAGATGAAATCATATGCACATTGGGAGTGTGACCTAGAACGATGAGATGGTAACTATTCACTTAGAGGAAAAGTGGCGCAGGATTGTAGCTTGGAGATTAGATGCAGCTTTGACTTTGGCAGTGGATTAGGACCTCCTGGGAAGGAGGTGAATCATGGTATTGCTTTGAGGGTGGAGGTGTGAGCCTCTGGATTCCTTTGTTGCAGATGTAGGCATTGTATCCTTTTATTTGTTGGTTGAGCAAATGTGCATATGTGTATATATGTATCTTATTGTAAATATTGTATCGAGCTAGATTTATAAAACTCCATAGACAGTATGGTTAATTTTTGGTTGAAGCAAATGGTCATATAAGTATATGTGGTTATTGTAAATATTGTAATGATCTATGTTATAAATCTCTTATAAATGCTATGTTTTTCATATTTTGGTAGTGGTCATTATAAATACTGCAATGAGTTGTGTTATAAAGCTCCATGGGTAGTATGTTTTTCTTTTCAACGTCCTTGTTGATTACAGGTGTCATTGAACATCAAGGACGGTGTTCACCCAAAGGGGAGGGTTCTATAACAACCCTGGTTAGAAATCCATGTAAAAGTTAATAAAGGCAAAATAATAACTATGGTCATGGGAAACGTATTCCAAGTTGAAAGTTGGGAAAAAAGATAGTGATGGGGATCACTTGTATTAATTAATGGCTAAGGAAATTGGAAAAGGAAATGGCAAAGGCTTTGAAAAGGAAAAAAGGTATTAATTGTCATTTTATTTATGAAAATAATGGAAACTAGGAGAAAAGGGAGGTGAAAGGTCATAGGTTTGTTGGCATTATGATACAAGTAGGACTCAAGTGTTGTCCTTGATGGCAACTCTCTCAGATGAAATATCACAATATAGTAGGTAAACAGCAAGAATGAAGAAAGAAAGGTATACGCAGGTTCACCATTGACCAAGCCGCGTATACACGCAGATTCACTGTATACAAAGTCGCGTATACGAAAATGTATACGCAGGTTCACCATTGACCAAGTCGCATATACACGCAGGTTCACTATATACAAAGGCGTGTATAACGTACACATGCACTTTCACAAAAGGAAAGGCGCATACATGTTGGAAAACTAAGTTTTGGTCCATGGTATTTTGGTATTGATCCATGGTATTTGGTCCGAGGTATTGACCCCAGGTATTGGGTCTAAGGTATTGGTCCTACATGGTTTTGGACCATGGTATTGAGAGAGGCCTAAACCTATATAAGGAGAAGAAGATCATTAGGCCAAAGGGCAATTGTGAAAGTGATGAATATCTGATGAAGGGTGAGATCTAGTATGCTGGTTATGGGTTTTTCATGCTTTGCTTGATCTGAACCAAGGATGCACCTATGCGGTTGATGATGGATGATGGATCGGGATCATAAGGCTTGGAATATTTGTACGTGGGTTCACTTTGGTAAAAGCATGTATACACGTTGGTTCAGCTCATCAGAGTAGCATATACAATATGAAGTATGATATTTGAAGTTGTGGTTGGGTCTGGTTGTTGTTGCAGAATTTTGTGGTCTGCTTTGTATTCTAGTGACTATGTTTTGTTGACAAGGTTTCAGTGTTTCAATGTTGGGTGATTCAGAGTTTGATGATGTAGATGTAGTTGATGGGTGTATTGCAGTGGTGATTAATTTTGTGCTTCAATGTTGTTGATGGGTCCAGTATGAAAATTGGATGAAACGTGGCCTTCATATTATAGTGTTGTGCTTCAGGAGTATCCAGTATGAAAATTTATGAAACGTGGTCCCTGGAGGAAGAGATAAGGTCGTAGCCTTCTATAGGCTGGCACCTACGTACTGGTAAACATATCGGCCAATACAAGAGCCAGGGTGTTGGAGCTCCCTTCCAGTAGTAGTTGGAAAACGAGTGAAGGTTTGAGCCTTTAGTAGGCTGACACCTACATAGTAGTAAACATATCGGCTAGTACAAGAGCCAGGGGGTTGTAGCTCCCTTCTAGTAGTAGCTGGAGAACGAGAGAAGGTTGTAGCCTTATGTCAGTGGGTGCCTACATACTGGTATGAGTCTGTGTCAGTATAAGATTTTAAACAGGGTTTTCTTCTATTAAAGGAATACGGCAACAGGTGGTTTTTGTCCCACATTGGGTTTCCACCTTATATCATGGTGTTCATGTGTGTTTCTTATGTGTGATGATATGTTCTATTTTACTACACTTGTTTACTGTTATATGGTTAATGAAGTTCTGATGCATTGATTAAAGATAACATGTAATGGATTAACTAAATCATAAGTTTACTAGATATACGCTAGTTGCATTAAACACAGTTACGTGTACACGTGGGTTCCCTTAACTGAAGTAGCATATGAATCTGATTATGGAAATGAAAAAGTTAGTGATTTGCTAATACTGATTCACCCCCCCCCCCCCCCGGCTCAGTATTATTTCCAACAATTGGTATCAGAGGAGGTCCTTTGGTAGAAGCTTGATCGCTTGAAGGAGATCCGTAGAACAATGGGAAAGAAAGCGCGTCAGAAGAAGAAGACAGCTCAAAGAAACAGTGACAACCTGCCATTAAGTGGAAGCAAGTATTCAGATTTTGAATCACCTCAGATTGAAGATGAACAAGCAAGTGAAGCATCAGATAAAATCATAGATCAACAAGATCTATTTAATAAAAGGGAGAGTGCCCTCAAAGAAGAAGTTATCAGCTTAAAAGCTCAGCTAGAGTGTGTCTTCAGAGTACGTCAAATGTTGTAGGAGCAGAATGAAGAACAAGAAAATGAGATTCTCAAACTAAGGCAACAAGTGGATGACGGACCCCGGATGCGGGTGACAGAGGGATACCGTGGGCTGAGCCACATGGCCCCAATGTGACACCCCATGCATCATAAATTTAACATGATCGAAGCCGTCATCGGATCATTTCAGCTGGTGCGAGCTCAAGGCATTAATGCAAAGCAGGTTGACAGGATGGGGGAACTATGGTGGCGCTCTGATCAATGGGGAGGTGATAAATATCGGGCAGAAGGTGGCATTAGGCCAAGGTTTACCGGTCTTTCAGTTACCTGGTGGCAGAATTATCAGTTGCAGGGGAGAGTTTGCTGCGGGAAGAGGTGCGCGCCATCACAGGCTGCCCTCTGGACCCTTCGACATTTCGACTCTGAGGCTGGCCAGAAGAACTTGGAAGGCTCCTCGGAAGGCAGGGAGGCAGACTCAGAGGTTCGGGCGGCGAACTCTGAGCTCTGCACTTCAGAAGCGTGGGGGGCCAATTCGTCGCAAGTGGCAACGAAGGTGGTGGTGGTGCTTGGGCGGGGAAAGTGCCGAATTCTGGCTGCAGGGAGGCCACGCGACCAGCTCCAAGCTAGCACAGGAGAAAATAAATTGCCCATGGCTAGGCTTCGACAAAGGTAGCCCAGCAGAAGGGGTTTTGGACGTGGATCGAGTCGGGGTCGTGGTCGTGGTGGGGCAGAGAGGGAGCAACACCACTGCTGCTGCTACTACTGCTACCGACGGGCGGGGGTTTCGCCTCTCCATGCTGGGCAAATTATGGAGGTTGGAGGAGCTAGCAAGGAGGGGCCAGCCCTCCCTGCGTTCGACACTGTGGTATTTACCCTCGGTAAAGCCCGGGATACTCATGGCATATGTGCTCACGTCTCTGTTCTATTTACCCAAGTCCCGGAAGGTGCCGAAGAGGAAGTGCCTCCAGGTGGGGAGGATACACCCCCTGCTGGCTCGGAACAAGCTAACCCCTTGCCGCCTCCTCCAAGTGGGGAAGGTACATCAGGGAAAGCGATCTTGGCAGACCCCTCCACCTCTAGGACGACGAATGCTACAGACGAGGAGCGTGCCAAATGGGCTGCCATGTGGGAGGGGGTCCCTGAAGGTCAGGGCTGGTGCACAATTGAAGAGGAGAAGCCTCCTGAGGACGAGTAGCCTCCCTGCGCGGGCTCCAGATGCGTTCTTCCTCATTCAGCTCCAGCCCAGAATTCAGTCGATCGCGGGTTACTTGGTTTGGGTTAGAATTCAGTCTGTCTTTTTGTTGTTTTCCAAAATTATACAGTTCATTTCGGTCATGTTCAGTGTCAGTATGTTGGGTAAAATCAGTCCCTAGTTGGACATGGAAGGCCGCCCCTGCGTGGGCTGGATTACTGATAAGTAAAATGGATAGTCTGCGTCTTTTTTTTCTTTTTTGGAACTGTTTTGAGCCTCAATCAATCGTCCTAAGGCTTCAGGGAATTTTGGTGGATGCTACCCCTACGTGGGAGCTTTCGGTTCAGTCGGTTGCACCCATGGCGCCGCGGGTGGCCATGGAAGCCAGGGTCAAAGTCATGCTACAATGTCTGTAATCTTTTTTCTGTACATATAATATAATAGTTAGACAGTTTACCAATAAAAAAAACAAGTGGATGACGGAAGAAAGTCTGAAGAAATCTTGAAGAAGCAATATCTGGAAAAGGAAGAACAACGTCGGGTTGAGGTAAATATCTTGAAAGGTAAATTAGAAGAAAAAGATAAACTATTATGATTTCAAGATAGTACTAATATTTTGGATGATATTCTTAGTAGTCAAAGGTCACCTGCTATCAAAACTGGTCTTGGTTTTTATGAATCTGTTGAAGGTGAATCTAGCTCACAAGGTGAGGCAAGGAACTCTAATATAAAATCTAAAATTCTCAACAAGGAGATAAGAGGTCAACCCCATCAACAACCAAAGAAAGAAAGTCTTCAAACAAAATCCTTTACTCCTAACTGTGGAAGTGTTAGATGGTTATTTCCTCCGATGAATAATGTTGCGTGTTTTATATGTCATAACTTTGGGTATGTTGCAGCCAAATGCAGAAGTAGAATGGTTCAAGACCATCACACAGAAAGATCATCACGTTCCAGGTACTTTAAGGGATATTGTTTTGCTTGCAATATGTTTGGTCACAAAGCCATTGACTGTTATAGAAGGAATATGAAACATATAAGATTTTATGCACGTAACTAGCTTGGACATATAGCAAAGGAATGCAGGAGAAGATTTTGGGCACCATACCAAAAGGAGAAAACATCATCATAGTCAAAGATATGGAAGAAAAGGGAAGTACAGTCAGAAAGATGTGGCATAGTAGAGTATACAGACATGACAGACTCAGAGGGAGCTGAAGGTGTGGAACCTCAGTGTTCTAAATATCATACGCAAGTTTCATAAAGACAAGTCACGTGTATATGTGAGTTTGAAGTTCCACAATTGCGTATATGTTGGTTTGACGAAAAGCAGTGGGACATACTCAAGAAAAAGGGTTTGATATGATTCAGTCAATTATTTGCTCTATTTGATAATGATTACAATCTGTTGATGATGTGTGGAAATGTGTTGGTACTCATAAGATGTTGTTTAGAAGTGCTTTTGATCACTTGATGATGATGATGCCTTGATACTTCTTGTTGATATATGCATGATTATATCTGACAGTGAATAGATGGAACAGGTTCAGGGGGAGAATATGCTTTGAATAAATGCATTGTTGGCATTATGGTTAGAAATGTTTTGTGATGATGCTTAAGTGGCTAAATGATTGTTGGTTGGCCAAGAGAATGGTATTGTAGGTTACATGTCTAGATGCTGGTGATAGATGCTTATGGTGCAGATCATATATGGTGTATGATAGTTGCTGATGACTATCATGGTCCTGTTTAGATTGCTGGTCATTGTTATAAAAGTCATGTATATCATTTGATGTAAAGGTCATGAAAAGACCAAATTTGTAACCCCAATTTGCATGGGAAGGATGATGTAATAATGTCTATTTCATTCATGTATAAACATTTGGTATATCCCCACTTGGTTGGGTGGATGAGTCAAAATGGTGTATCCTCACTTGGTTGGAAGATTGATGTATGTATGAGTCATAGGAAGGTCATACTCACTTAGTTGAGTTGTAAAGTCATGTTATTCTTTTGAAAAATATCTTTTCAGACTCTCCATGTGCTCAGGGGGAGCATGGACGGATTGGTACATCTTGGCATGTACAAAGGGAGAGATCGATTAGAGATTTAAGCATGTACTTAGGGGGAGTATGGACAACATAATGTATATCAAGGGAGAGAATATCTTGGTCCGCCCTTTGCCCTTGATGTCAAAGTGGGAGAGTGACTTGGTGTGGTTGTTGCCATCAAGTCCAAAGGGGGAGATTGTTGGCATTATGATACAGGTATGACACAAGTGTTGTCCTTGATGGCAACTCTCTCAGATGAAATATCACAGTATAGCAGGTAAACAGCAAGAATGAAGAAAGAAAGGTATACGCAGGTTCACCATTGACCATGCCGCATATACATGCAGGTTCACTGTATACAAAGTTGCGCATACGAAAATGTATACGCAGGTTCACCATTGACCAAGTCACATATACACACAGGTTCACTATATACAAAGGCGCGTATAACGTCCACACGCACTTTCACAGAAGGAAAGGCACGTACATGTTAGAAAACTAAGTTTTGGTCCATGGTATTTGGTCCATGATATTTTGGTATTGATCCATGGCATTTGATCTGAGGTATTGATCCCAGGTATTGGGTCTAAGGTATCGGTCCTACATGGTTTTGGACCATTGTATTGAGAGAGGCCTAAACCTATATAAGGAGAAGAAGGTCATTAGGCCAAAGGGAAATTGTGCAAGTGATGAATATCTGATGAAGTGTGAGATCTAGTATGCTGGTTATGGGTTTGTGATGCTTTTCTTGATCTGAACCAAGGATGCATCTATGTGGTTGATGATCGATGATGGATCGAGATCATAAGGCTTGGAATATCTGTATGTGGGTTCACTTTGGTAAAAGCGTGTATACACGTTGGTTCTGCTCATCGGAGTAGTGTATATAGTATGAAGTATGATATTTGAAGTTGCAGTTGGATCTGGTTGTTGTTGCAGAATTCTTTGGTCTGCTCTGTATTCTAGTGACTGTGTTTTGTTGACAGGGTTTCAGTGTTTCAATGTTGGGTGATTCAGAGATTGATGATGCATATGTAGTTGATGGGTTTATTGCAGTCGTGATTAATTTTGTGCTTCAATGTTGTTGATGGGTCCAGTATGAAAATTGGATGAAACGTGGCCTTCAGATTATGGTGTTGTGCTTCAGGAGTATCTAGTATGAAAATTTATGAAACGTGGTCCCTGGAGGAAGAGAGAAGGTCGTAGCCTTCTGTAGGCCAACACCTACATACTGGTAAACATATCAGCCAGTAGAAGAGCCAGGGTGTTGGAGCTCCCTTCTTGTAGCAGCTGGAAAATGCATGAAGGTTGGAGCCTTCAGTAGGTCGGCGCCTACGTACTAGTAAAAATATCGGCTAGTACAAGAGCCAGGGGGTTGTAGGTCCCTTCTAGTAGTAGCTGGAGAACGAGAGAAGGTTGTAGCCTCCTTCATGTGGGTGCCTACATATTGGTATGAGTCTGCGCCAGTACAAGATTGTAAACAGGTTTTTCTTATATTAAAGGAAGACGACAGCAGGTGGTTTTTGTCCCGCATTAGGTTTCCACCTTATATCATGGTGTTCATGTGTGTTTCTTATGTGTGATGATCTCTTCTATTTTACTGCACCTGTTTACTATTATATGGTTAATGAAGTTTTGATGCACTGATTAAACATCAACATATAATGGATTAACTGAATCATAAGTTTACTAGATATACGCTAGTTGCATTAAACATAGTTGCATGTACACGCGAGTTCCCTTAACTGAAGTAGCGTATATGAATCTGATTATGGAAATGAAAAAATTAGTGATTTTCTAATACTGATTCACCCACAACCCCCCCCCCCCCCCCACCTCAGTATTGTTTCCAACAAGGTTGCATGTGAGGAGGAAAATGAAGGAAAATAATGGAAAATGAAGAAAATAAAGGCCTCATTGATAAAAAGGCTTCTAAGGATCAGTTGGTAACCTTTTGTCAATTCATTTTTGGAGCTCTCTCTATTCTCTGTCTCATAGTTTTGGGCACTTAGAGTTTTCTTGAATCGCTCTTGGAGGAGTCTGGAATACTTGGAATTTGGAGCAAGAAGGAAAAGGAAAAGCAGGAAATCACAACAGGACATCGAGATCAGCAGCTATAGCTAGATTACTTTGTAGGTACCAACTTTCATGTATGATTTCCTTGCTAGTTCTGGTATGCATGGAATATGCATGTGGTTTCTTTGTTATGATCTATCATTGGCATGGAGGATTGCCTGGATTGATAGTGGTTTTGCCTAGTCTTGTCATTTCCTGGATAGCCATGGTGTTGTGGGTTTTACCTTTTTTTCTAGTTGGTCTTGTGCATGGGTTGAGTTATTAGTTCCTGGAAGCCTTGGTTGGAAAAACGCTTTGGAATCCCTATAAAATCTTGGGTTGAGTTACTAGTCCTAGAAGTCTTTGTTGGACAAATGCTTTGAAAGCACTTGGTGGTTTGAGTTAATAGTTCAGGAAGCTCCGGTTGGAAAAACGTTATGGAATCCTAGTGGCAGTTGTGGGTTAAGTTACTAGTCCTGGAAGCCTTGGTTGGAACAAACGTTATGGAGCCCTGGATAGCTTGGGTAGAGACTGACCTAGTGATGGTTAGTGATGTTCGACCGTGGGGTGGAATCACTAGTTTAGGGTTAATGTGGTTTGTCCTTTGGAATCCGTAAATGGTTTTGATTGATTTGTTTTATGAGATCCCAAATTCATGCTTGGAATATGGCATGGGGGTGACTGGATGAAAGAGAGACTTGGATCAAACTAGTTTATGGTCGGGTGGTACATGGAAGTCCTAGACCTGGTTGCATTTTTCATAAGTTAATAATAGCTTCTTTTGTATAGTATCTGATGGATAAATATACTTGTCTATATGTGGGTTTTATGGTTGTTATATCCTTGTTATTTTTGTTGGTTATATGTTGGTTATGAGAATTTTTATGAAAATGATGATGTGTCACTCTCATCATGCTTTTATTTGTAAATGAATGAACAATGAATATGTGACCCAATAGATTATAATGCAGCTAATGTGACAAGGCATCAATGCTTCCATACAAATATCATATAAGTATAAGACCCCTATGCTTAGATTTGTTGTTATGACCTGTAGATTTCATATTTGTGATATGTTTGATGAAATGATTGTCATGGTTGTGTTTGGTTAGGTCAATTCCTTGATCAAGTTTTGTGTTAGAGGCTTTTTCTTGGTGAAATTTATTGTCTTGGAAAGTCTCATCAAGTTTTGGGCAGTGGTTTAGAGACTAGCCCTGAAAAGGTGACTTAAATATCATAGCCTCGAGCACAGAACTGGCTGAAAAATATTGCAATCTCTCTCTTGCAGGAATTGTGGGAGCGACTAGAGGATCCCAGTCGCATGCATGCCCATGTCATGGGAGCGACTGGGGGTTTAATTCATTGAAAGGTTAGGTTAACTCAAGGGCTATTCTACCCAAGTAACCAACCAACCGGGTTAAACATGTGATGAATAGTTACTATGATATGATTCAACTCCCCATGTGTTAGTTAAGGAAGTGGAACCAACAGAACACACTACAAAGACCTTCCAAACATACTGCAAAACCCCCAAGAGCCATCGAAACCTTTCAAGTGACTAGCCCCTGAGACAAGTTGACCTTTTACTTCATTAAACCCTCAATTTCTCCCATAAAATCATTATAAGCGAGACTGTAACCCGATAGTCACTCCTAGAGCATCGGCATGCATGCGATTGGGGACTTTGTCAAGTAGTTCTTTGTCTGCGACTCCGAATTTTGTACCACTTTTTTAGGGTCGGGGATTAGGTCACTGCCCAGAACTCCATGAAACTTATAGAAATGAAAGATAACATTGGAACAATGATACAAATCAAATTACTTAATTAAGGACTTGACTAGACCCCTAATAGCCATGATAGGCATTTCGTCAAACATGTCATGATTATGCCTTCTACAAGTTTAAACAATAGATCTAAGCATAGGGGTCTCATACTTATCTGAGAATCACTAAGAAGCATTGATGCCTCATCACAATAACTGCATTACCATTTATTAAGCCATATATTCATTGTATATTTAGTGATTAACCAAAACATGATGAGAGCCATACATTTTCACTGTCATAAAATTCATTCATAACCAACAGAAATATCAAGGATATAATAGCCATATAAGCCACATATAAACAAGTATATTTACCCATAAAATACCAAGGAGAAAGGGAGCTCTTATTGATGATTACATAAGTCAACCAAGTATGGGACTTCCACGAACCACTCGACAGTAAACCAGGTTGAACCAAATCTTTCTTTCAGCCAGTCACCCCCTGTGCCATATTCTAAGCATGAATGTGGGATTCTATAAAAATAAATAAATAAAAACCTTCTAGGGCTTCCACAAGCCAAACCACCTTAACCCTCAACCAGTGATTCCACCTCATGATCAGACATCACTAACCATCACCAGATTGTTCTACCCAAGTTATCCAAGGCTCCAGAGTGTTTGTTCCAACCAGGGCTTCTAGGACTAGTAACTCAACCCAAGCTCTTACGGAGCTTCCAAAGTGTTTGTCTAACCAAGGCTTCCAGGAACTAGTAACTCAACCCACAGCCAAAGGAACATGAGAACCAACCAGAAAACAAAAGAAAGGAACTCAAAACACCATGGTTATCTAGGAAATAGCAAGGCTAGGAAAATACTTTGACAATCCAAGAAATCATCCATTCTAAGGACATATCATAACCAAGAAACTAGATTCATATGCCATGCATGCCAAAACTAGTGAGGAAAACATACATGCAACTTGGTACCTGCAAGAAGACCCTGATGTAGTTGTTGATCTAGATGTCCTCTTGCACGTTCCTGCCCTTCCTTTACCTTCTTGCTCCAAAACTCTAAGTACGCCACACTCCTCCAAGAGTTCTCCAAGAAAACTCTAAGTGTCCAAGAGTATGAGAGAGAGAGAGAGAATAGAGGGAGAGCTCCAAAACTAAACTGACAAAAGGTTACAAACTGATCCTCAAAGCCTTTTTTATTAATGGGGCCTCTATTTTTCTCAATTTCCATTATTTTCCTTCATTTTCATCCTCACATGCAACTTGTGACCTTTCACCTCCATTTTCTCCTAATTTCTATTGTTTTCATAAATAAAATGTTAATAAATGCCTCATGCCTTTCCAAATCATTTTCCATTTCCTTTGCCAATTTCCTTAGTCGCTAATTAATCATAAGTGACCCCCATCACTATGTTTTTTCCCAACGTTCAGCTTGGAATACATGTCCCATGACAATGGTTATTATTTTTCCTTTATTAACTTTTACATGTACTTTTAACTAGGGTCGTTACCGAACCCTCCCCCTTGGGGGAACACTTTCCTCGGTGTTCTACGACACCTACAACCACAATACTATTGTAAGAAAAACGTACTAGCCATGGAGCTTTAGAACTTAGCTCGTTGCAGTATTTACAATGATCAAACTACTGAGAAACAAACCAACATGACAACATGAAAAATATAACATCATAGTGCATGACACCCATACTGCTTATTGGAGCTTTATAACATAGCTCATGGAGGTATTTACATCCATATACATATGTACATATAACAAATCATCATACCAAATCATGTACTGAACATATACCAAAGACATATACCAAAATATTTGCTCAACCCATGAATAGAGAATGATACATAGCCCACATCTGATCTGACATCTCCCATGTAGCTTCATCAAGGCCAAAATTCTTCCATTTCACTTTCACCTACTTGATTTCTCCATTCTAAAGCATGAGCATGTTTCTCTACAAAATGCACTGAGGTTCCGGCTGGAATTCTCCTTCTAGCTCCACCTACATTACAGACCAATCAATCACATGATTAGCATCTTTAACATACTTCTTAAGCAATGACACATGGAAAACATCATGGAATTTCACTGTCAGAGGCAGTGGAAGTAGATAGGCTACTGGCCCAATTCTCTCAAGAATCCTGAAAGGTTCACAAAACCTGGGTGCCAACGTGGCACATGATCCAATCCACAAGGAGCTCTTCTTCGGCTTGATGCACAAGTACACCTTCTCCCCAACCTGAAACTCCTTAAATAACATGTTCTGATCTACATAGATTTTCTGCCTATCCTATGTTCCTTTCATATTCTTCTTGATTACCTAAATTTCCTGTTCCATTTTCACCAAAAAAATTTATCTAGTCAACACCCTATTAAATGGATCACTCCAACTGATGGGAGTATTGCAACTCCGCCCATACAATGCCTCAAACAAACTCATCCTCAAAGATTCGCGATACCCATTGTTGTAAGAAAACTCTACCAGTGGAAGATACTCTTCCCACTTCCATTGTTGATGCATCACATACATCCTCAACATCTCCTCCAATATCCTATTGACCCTCTCTTTCTGTCCATCTGTCTGTGGATGATAAGTTGTAGTGAAGGCCAACTTTGTACCTAAACCTGCAAACAAATCCTTCCAAAACTTGGAAGTGAACTTCACATCCCTGTCTGACACAATCTTTTGTGAAACACCATGCAATAGCACCACATCTCTGATGAAGACTTCTACTACATCATTCGCTGAGTATGTAGGCTTCATTGGAATGAAGTGTGCTTGTCCGCCACAACCATGATGGAATCATGTTTTCTAGATTTTCTTGTCAAACCTGTGATGAATTCCACAGAAATTACCTCCAATTTCCACTTTGGAATCGAAATCAACTGTAGTAATCCACCTGGATGCTGACACTCTGCCTTCACCTGCTAACAATCCAAACACCTAGCCATGAACTCTACCACGTATCTCTTCAAATTCATCCAATAGTAAAACTTCTTCATCATTGTTGATGTCTTCTAATATCCTGGGTGACTTGAATACGAGTTTGCATGAAACTCTCTCAATATAAGCTTCTTGAGCTCACTGTCATCCGGCACATATATCATGTCCCTAAATCTGACCAAGTCATCTATTGTGAGACAATAGTCCACATCCTATGCACCTATACCTGCACATGTACCTATACATGTACATGTACCTATACTTGTACTCTATTGTAACATGTGCATGAGCTCCATGTGCATGTTATCCAACTGACCTGCTTGTAAGATCCAAGCTTGTAAATCTATCCCATAGGAGCTCATTGTTGTTATATGATTCACCTGTATCTACATGCTAAGAGGATCTGCAACCCTATTCTATTTACCTTTAATATAACTAATCTCAAAATCGAATTCACTGATCATGGCCAACCATCTATCATTCTTGGCATTTAGATTCGATTGGTCAAATAGATACCGCAATCCATTGTGATCACTCATCAATACAAATCGTCTTCCAAGGAAATAGTGCCTCCACATCTTCAATGCGTGAATGATTGTTGCCAACTCAAGATCATGTGCCAGATAGTTCTGCTCATACTCATTTAGTTTCCATGATTCATATCATATTACTTGTCCTTCTTGCATAAGAACTCCACCAAGTCCTCTCTCTCAAGCATTCGTACATACCACAAAATCTTTGTCTGGATATGCGATATTTAACAATAGAGCATGTGTCAACAACTGCTTTAACTTCTCAAAACTAGTTGCACATTTCTATTTCCATTCAAACCTCTTTCTTCTCCTTTTCAATGATGTGATAGGATAAGAAATCTATGAGAAGTTCTTGATGAACCTCTTGTGATACCCTGCTAACCCCATGAATGATCTCATGTCATCTACATTCCTAGGAGCTGCCCGTTCCATGATAGCTCTTACCTTTTCTGGGTCCACTATTATTCCTTTCCTTGGAAACCACATGTCTCAAGTAATGTACCTCAATCTAAAAGAAACTGCACTTGTTGAGCTTAGCATACAATTGATGATCTCTCAACAATCTCAGTACTCTACTAAGTTTTTGGCGTGCTCTTCTTCATTTTTAGAATATACGAATATATCATCAATGAACACAATAACAAACTTGTCCAAATAAGGGAGTAACACACTATTCATCAAGCACATAAAAGTAGTTGGAGAATTATTCAAACCAAATGGAACTACAACAAACTCATGATATCCGGATCTCAAATCAATCTTTGAGAATATTGTTTCTCCGTTAAACTGACCGAACAAGTCATCAATCCTCGACAATGGATACTTATTCTTGATGGTCACTTTGTTCAACTTCATGTAATCAATGCATAACCTGATAGTACCATACTTTTTCTTTACAAACAATATTGGTGCACCCCCAAGGCGATACACTTGGCCTAATGTATCCCTTGTCCAACATTTCCTTCAAATGTAGCTTCAACTCTACCAACTCCGGTGTGCTCATCCTATAAGGTGCCTTAGATGTTGGTGTTACCCCTCGTACCAACTCCAGAAAAGTCTATTTCTCTGTGAGGTGGAAACTCTAAAATCTTTATGGGAAATACATCCTAAAACTGTTGTAGAACTGGATACCTGCTCAAAACATCTACATTCTCAACCTCCTTACCTTTGTCACTAGAAATATGCATTGCATATAACACACACCCTTTTCTGTAGCTACGTTTGGCATGCATAGTTATCACCATTCGCACTTATGTTACTTTCTTCTTACCCTACAAGACTCTTTGTTCCCCATTGTCATCCAGGCACTCAATAACCTTCTCATAAGAATCCAACTTGGTCCTATGAAGATACAACCAGTCTGTACCCAACAACATATTGTATGATCCCAATGACAATACATTCAAATGTGTTGATGTATACATACCATTCAAATCAAACGCACAAGCTCTTACCCAATGATGAACTCGCTTCTTTGTACCTGTAGTCAACTGTACTAACTAAGACTCTGCATATACTTCTTTATTCAAACCACACTTATCCACTAGGTTGGGATTAACATAACTATAATTAGATCCAGGATCAATCAAAATAGAAACAACTTTATCACAAATCTTACCGTCCATCTCTATAATAGATGCCTGGTGATCTACCTTCTTGTTATGCATTTTTGCATAGATCCTAGGAACACTATGTCCAACATCCCCAACCGTCTATGCCTCCTAGGCACTGTAAATATGCGGTATACCACCCTGATACTATGGACAATCGAACTTGTGATGCTCTCCTCCACAAGCCCAATGCTACAAAGGTTTCTAACCTTCATCCGTATTATCCTCCTCAGATCAAAGTCCCTATCCTATGTCAGATGCATTGACTTCTTGATGGCACTGCATTCTCTTTACTACCTGTACCTCGAGGTCTTGCTCACTTCTTGTCCCATTTTCTTTTGTTATTTGCATTACCTTTCTAGCCTGGTTTAGTCTCAAATATGTGCTTTGATTTCTCATAACAATGCTTTAACTTCTGGATCACCTCCTCCAATGATCTAGGCTCATCAAATTCAAACATATCTTTGAATGCTATCAACAACCCACTATTGAATCTTTGAATCTTGGCCTTCTCCTCCTTGAGGTAAGGCACATACTTCAACAACTCCGAAAATTTGTTAGTGTACTCCTCATCAGTCATAGATCCCATCTTCAACTTGTAGAATTTTTTTTTCCTGTCATCATAGTATCTCTCTGATATATACTTCTTCATGAATAGTCTCTCGAACTCACTCTAAGTCAACTCCTCTTCATAAATATCTTTGATGTTATTTACATCTTCCCAATAGATATATGCTTTACCTTTAATATTGAATGCATTTATTTTGGCCTTCATGTTCTCTGAATAATCGTGTAATTTGAAGAACTTATTCATTCCAAGCAACCATGCTTCTGCATCCTGTGACCTTTTAATCTCTCCATCAAATGTAGGTGGATTTTCTTTCTTAAACTCATCCAAATTTTCTTTCAAAGTGTTTGTCCAACCAAGGCTTCCAGGACTAGTAACTCAACCCAAGTTATTACAGGGCTTCAAGAGCATTTGTCCAACAAAGGATCCAGAACAAGTAACTAACCCCAAGTCATTATGGGGTTTCCAAAGCGCTTATCCAACCAAGGCTCCAAGAACTAATAACTCAACCCACAGCCAAAGGAACATGAGCACCAACCAAAAAACAAAGATAAAACCCACAACACCATGGCTATCTAGGAAATGGCAAGGCTAGGAAAAACCATTGTCAATCCAGGCAATCCTCCATGCCAATGACAGATCATAACCAAGAAACCACAGGCATGTGCCATGCATGCCAAAAGTAGCAAGGAAACTATTAGAGTCCTATGTTAGGAATCAAGCTACTAGCCTCTTACCATGTAATTTTAATGCCAGAATAGGCTATTCATCAATGTCTGCCAATAGTCAAAGGTTTTCCATGTAAAAAGAGTCACTGGTGTCATAAGGTTAGTCAGTCCAAAGTTGAGAAGGGTTTTTTTCCTGTGGTGCTTTCCTTAGTTGATATTACAGGTGAAACCATCAGATGGAGCTTAGAGTTAGCTTGCCAATGGTATGTGGAGCTCTCCAAATGGACCCTAGAATTGAAAGTTATAGAAAATCGGAGTTCCCCTTCACAAAGCAGAAGTAAAGAAAAAATGCTTAAGTAAAGTCTCAAATCTTGCATATCAAAGGTTTGGAGGGGTGTGCAATGGAAGGTCAGAGAAAAACCAATGAACTCCGATCTTTGATCAGGCATATCATAGATCAAAAATCGGAGATCTGCAAAGGATGGCACGACGGTCACATTTCAGAAGTGTCGATATGTGGGATTGCAATATCAGAGATCAACATATGGTAGGATGGCAAACTCGGTAGTTGGCGAGGTATGGGTCATATCGCAATCAGAAATCACCGAATTGCCGAAGTGGAGTAGAGTGATAGCTTTGGAAAAGTGCGATATGTGATCAAAGTGTCGAGGATATGCTTCTAGTGTAAAGTGTCAGGAAATGCCTGAAGTTAGTTAACAAAGGATTGGCTTGAAAAACCGATATAGTTTGGGCCTTTTCTCTCTCCTTCCAAATGGATGCGTGTCAACAAGGGATTGGATCCAATAGAATACACATGGCAATCAGTCATTGGATCTGATTGAGACCATGTGGAGAATGATGTCAGCAATGACATGGCGTATGGAGGACATGTGGCAAGTGAATTCAGCATTTTCAAGGGTCACAATAAGCTGAAAAAGGATGACACGTGTCACCACACATAGGGTGACATGTGGCAGTGATGTGGCATTAATAATTTTAGCAATCGCAAATCAGCAATCAAAGGGTGAAGCATTGTGTCCACTAGAGTGAAACCTTCGATTGGAAACCTCCAATTTAGGGGGGGCTCTGATACGAGGGTTGGGTTGTGGTTGCGTGAGGAGCCAGCGGACTAGGAAATATGCAGAAGACGAGATCGACGTTCGGCAATTGGCAGATATGTGTTGTGTGCTAAGTTGAACCGTCGGTTAGAAAATGTAGGGAGAGGAGCTTCGATGTGGGGGCTAATTCATGGTCATAGAGAACTCAAAGAGTCAGGAGCTATCCGCGCAAGGCGTGCAACAAAAAGAATATGTGTTTTATCTGGCGAAGTCATGAAATTGGGTAAAAAAGGTTAATACAGGTTTTTTATATTAAAAAAAAGGTGTGGGCCCTCCCTCGTCCCCTCTCCATGTGGATCAGGCGACGTCATGGATCGAAGATCGCAAATTTGAAAAGGGGCAACCAGATGTAACATTGTGAAATCGTCGATCACCGAAGTTCTGGTATCTAAAGGGGCCCAGGTGCATATATGTTGTGGTTATATGGACTTAAGTGCCCATAATGTGATAATACAAAGAATCGACCCTCGTCCTAACCAAAGGGTTCAACCCCTAAAAAGGCTTGGCCCTAAGTTCTCAAGCTCTGGTTATAAAAGATTGTGCCTAAGCCCTGGAGGCTAAACATATCGTAGAACTCCATCCCTTCATAGTCTAAAGTAATACTCAAGAAGAAAACCCAGATTTGTTAAAGTCCTGATATGTTAGCCCATGATCTTCCCTTTGGTCACATAAACGAAGAGATGTATCAAAGCACGCAGAAAGGGGATTATCACACAGTTGCAACACAAAGTAGAGGAGTCGGTGTTTCCTCTTTTTCATCCAAAGGCAGAGGGACCTGATAAGTTTGAAAGAGTTGAGAAAGCATGAAATGAATGAACCAAGGCAGTTGAAGAATCTCGGTTGTTTCTAATAGTATTTTTAGCATGATGACAGACAGTTGCAGTTTTTTTCCAAAGGCACCATTTTGAATTGTTGTGTCTAATTTTTTATGTAAACACTAAGTTTTGTTGAGTTCCATCTATTATGAATGGATTTCTCATTCATTGAATCTAGTCATAGGATATTTCAATTTGTAAGCCTATTTAAGATTATGAAATGCAATGTAGAAGAGGTGGGTTGGTTTTTGATTGATTAGTGTTGGAAACAAAGACTTTTGTTCTATATTTCAAGTATTTCTTAAGTGGATAGAAAAAGGCCGAGGGTATTTAGCTAGGGATTCTCGTGTCAGATATCTATTGGTATGCGTGTTATCTCTTAAATTGTCGTTATTTATGTTTCCATGACGGTAAGATAGTTCTTCATGCCTAGATAAGAGAACTTGCATAATTCACTTTGTGCTCTGCCTAATATCTGTTGAACATTTATGTGTTTCTTTTTCTTCTAAAGGAAATTTGAATTCATCCTAGTTTGATGCTCATATTGTCACCTCTGATGTTATATCCATCCATTTACTACAATGAAGTTTGTTAATTACTAATAGATCTACCTATCCTACCCCTGCTCAAGCATCATCATTATCCCTTATTCATTTAAATCATTAAAAGATGAGTCTGTTCAAAGTGGGTTTTCCTTCCTTCACTTACCACTTAAACTTATGCTTTGATCATCATAGCTAGCCTGAAATCTAAATTACTTAGTCAATTCATTGACTGAAATCATATAAAGAGATCCCTGTCTAAAGCTAGAAGGGCTAGATTCTAGCTCACAAGCATTTTGTGGTTACCTTTGAGTTTCCTTCCTACAACCAAAGGAAATTACGGAGTGCTAAAAGAAACCATACATGCAACTCGATACTTGCAAAGAAATCCAGCGACAGTTGTTGATCCTGATGTCCTCTTGTGCTTTCCTGCTCTTCCTTTGCCTTCTTTCTCCAAAACTCCAAGTATGCCTCACTCCTCCAAGAGTGCTCTAAGAAAACTCTAAGTGTCCAAGAGTATGAGAGAGAGAGAACAGATAGAGAGCTCCAAGTTAAAACTGACCAAAAGTACAACATTGATAAAAACTACCAACTGATCCTCATAAACCTTTTTATTAATCAGGCCTATATTTTCTTCATTTTCCATTATTTTCCTTCATTTTCCTCCTCACATGCAACTTGTGACCTTTCACCTTCCTTTTCGCCTATATCCCATTATTTTCATAAATAAAATGTCAATCAATACCTCTTTTGCCTTTTAAAATCCTTTGTCATTGTCTTTGCCATTTCCTTAGCCATTAATAAACTTGATGTGATAGCCCACTAGGATGTTTTGTCCGCCATTCAATTTGGAATATGTGTCCCATGACCTTGGTATTATAATTTTTTACATGGAGTGTTTAACCAAGGCTATACAATTTTTTTCACGCAAAAACACACACACACACACACACACATATATTTATATATATATATATATATATATAGAACTATTCATCAATTCTTACCAAGTAAAAACATGAAAAGTACATTTAGATACATTACCTTCTTTCACACAATGAATAACTCTAGCCTACCAAATGGGGGGAAAGGCAAGATTTCCACCAAAGTGTCTTTAAGAATTTAGGATTAAATTTGACATAAATATTATTTAAATATTTCCATGTGAAGTGCATCCAATTTAATATATTCTTCCTATATATATATATATATATAACTCCTCATCAACTCCTACCAAGTAAAAACATGAAAAGTACATTTAGACATATTACCTTCTTTCACACAATGAATAACTCTAGCCTACCAAATGGGGGGAAGGCATGATTTCCACCAAAGTGACTTTAAGATTTTAGGCTTAAATTTGACATAGATATTATTTAAATCTTTCCATGTGGAGTGCATCCAATTTAATATATTCTTCCAATTATATAATGAATGTGAAGTTAAGCCTAATTATCTACTTGAGGCTCTAGATTTGTTTTGCATAAGTAACAATATTTCTCTCCATATGGCTAGAGAAATAAATCATAAAACCATGATATTTATTAATTCCTTAACATTTCCATATTATGCCTTAACTTCTCCCAATATTTTGTCAAGGCTTGAGCCATTTAAACTGAGTAATAATTTGAACTTTACCTGAGTGAAAGAGAATACAAAATAAATCATTTAGACTAACAAAGAACATTTACACCCATATTCTATGTTTGCGTTGATGTTAAAGTAACTATCACTAGATACCATGAAATTAAATGCAGATGATCATTCCCAGATTCACAACAGTCCAAACAATGCATGAACTTTATGACAAATCGATGGCTCTCATGTGTTATGCTCATTTCTCTACAGGCAATTACTCACCAGCATTTATTTAACTAACTCTAAGGGCCCCAACTTAATTTTACAACAATCTTACAAACTTCCAACTTAACATTGGTTGTGAAAAATTGCACAACAATATCATTTCGGTAACAGAAAGAGAATTTCACACTGGTGGAAACTACATAGGAGACAACCACTCTCTACTCAATCGTAGTCATATCTATAACATAATTACTTGTAGCTTTCCACCCCAAGCCAGATCCAATAGTTAAAGGATGCTTCACCAGGGAAATATAATAGGTATTTAACTTAGGGTATGGAGTATGAATGACATTCTCCTTCATGGGAAGGAAACATGAATGTTGCCTCTCAAGCATTGAGTCTAGACATATCACACAAAAAATATATGGTAATGGGGGGCCTACACATAATTCAGTTTGAGCATCGACCCTATGGTCTAGCTTTCAGACAGGTTTACAGGCTACTAGTTCACAATAGCTCTAGGTTCACACTCACGATTCAATTCTCTTCCTTTGTCTTTAATCTCCCATCCCCCAAAAAAAAAACTCTCTTTTGTTCCTCACGAGCATTTCTTTAAGTATGAGAGGTTTTGGGTCCATTTCTTGTATTGTGGAGTCAACCAACACTCTCCTATATGGTACACGGTCCATACTAGAAGCAATTTGGTACCTCCTCCCCCATCTCTCTCATAACTACTTGATATATCAATTAGACATCAAGGTTCAAAAACATTAATTTTAGGAAAGATAGGAAACTTCTCATTCTCCCTTATAGGATTCCTTAAGCAAGCAACCCTTTTAGACATTGAGATTTGTATAATCTTGCCTTTCTCTTTAGCTTTAGCATTTTATAGTTTAAATCAACAAACTCTTTACATCAAACAGTTTTAGACATATAGCCATGTTGGCTCTCCAACATCATCATCTTTTAATTACATTACAAAACTTGGGGGATTAGAAAAAGGGATATTACATTCTCCTCCCCCTTAAAGGAACATTGTCCTCAGCGTTCTACTATCCATAAAACTAAGTTTTATATAAGAAACAAAAACCGACACACCTATTTCATGGCATCCTCTAGCTCCCATGTGGCTTCATCTAGTCCAGTTTCCATTGCACCTTGAACTGCTTAATAACTCAATTCCAAAGTGTGTTCTTCCTCCTATCTAGTATGCATTATGATTCTAACCAGAATTTTCCCTTGAGTTCCACCTGTATCAAAGTCCAATCAATAATATGATTAGCATCATGTATATATATTTTAAGCAACGAGATATGAAACACATAACGTACCTTTACGATGGGAGGTAAGGCAAGTATGTATGTTGCTTATCCTATTGTTTCCAAGATCTGGAACAATCGACAATATCTTGGTGCTAACTTGGCACATGATCCCACTCTTAAGGAAATTCTCTTTGGTCTAATTCAGAGATATACATGTTCTCTTACTATAAATTCCTTATGCATTATTTTCTAGCTTGCATAGCTATGTTTCCCATCTTGTGCTATCTTCAAGTCTGCCTTATGCTAAATACCTCATGTTCAATTTCCTATAACATTTCTAACCCAATTGTTACTCTATCCACCGAATTATCTTAACTAATTGGTGATCTAAAATTAGGATTGACATTGACACACAAGTTAAAAATAATGGGTCTTAAAAATTATACTAGATCATAAGTTCAAGTATGAACAAATAAATTATATGAACTAGACAATGTAAATGAAGCATGTGCTACTAAAATTCAAACTATGGAAAAATAAGAGCAAAGCGAAGAAACATCACAACACCGAAGTGATAATGGAGTTCGTCTAGTGTGGACTACATCTCCTAGCCCTGGTCCAATGATGATGAGGCCACTTTATTAAGCACACCAACTGAATAATGAGTACATGCACATCTATGTCAATACAGGAAAGGACTCTCTCATTAAGTGGTGATGCCTCTCCTACAAAGAGATGTTCTCCTACAAAGAACTCTCACTCAGAGTCATTTCTGCAACAAGAGAAATAACATAAAAGAAACAGTCTCACACACCGTGGCATTAGGTCTACTGGAATCAATTGCTCAGATTCAAAATATACTCAATCATCATCACAAATGTCTCATAATTCTGATAAAATAAAAAAATAAATAAAAATAAATAAATAAATAAAAATTAAATAAAATAAATAAATAAAAATAAGAAACTTCCCATTGAAGTGTGAACACTGCCTTCTCTCAAAAGCCCCATCTAAAACTCACCTAAAAATAAATTGCTTAAATAAGAAAACAAACATCCACACATGAATTTCTTGCAAAATTTCAAGTCATTTAAATATAGACTCAACTATATTTCGCTTAGACCCTCTATGCCCTCACTCTAGAATTCTCGTATCAAAATGCATGTGTAGAAAAGTACAATGGCAAAACCTCCAATTCTGCATATGCAGGTAAAAAGTCCATTGATAATAACTGTGTTATCACTAATTAAATGTCTTCTTATGCAATAAGGGAGATATGATACCCCTTTTATTGATGTGTATTGTTTCAAATTGTAATGGTTTGACAAGGAGGGATACTACTCATATTTATTGCTCCAAAAATCAAGCTCCCCCTGCTCATTCATATTACTGAACTATATGAATGAAAGGAAGCCTATAAACCCTAATCATGTATTAACATAGTATAAGTAACTACCTTAATACAAGGAGAAAGATTTGAATTTTATGCCAAGTAACATAATCTTCACTCATTTAACAAAAACCATGATTGGATGTGTCTTTTTTTTTTTCAACTTTAAATAAGTCAAAATCATTCTCGATAATGATATAAAAGTTTCAATATTACACTATTTTAAGCAAAAATTATCTTTCCAAAGCTTTTTTAGTGTAAAAGTTCCCTCTTTCTGTTAAAAGGGAAGGCATTCAAGCATCCCGATATGGCTAATGTCAACCATACACGTCGTCTTCAAAAGTTTAGCGTTAGCATATGGTTGGTTATTTGGATTTCAAAGATAAAATAACAACTCCACGTCATAATCTTAATGAGAATATAAAAAATATTAGGGAATTTTTTTAATTTTTCTTATGTACAACTAACCCATATAAATTACATTTTAATCAATTTTTTGGTAAAATTTAATATAACTCCAATTAAATAAAACATATTAAGAATTTTTTTAAATTTTATGGACAACTAAACCATATAAATTACATTTTAATCAATTTTTGGTCAAATTTAATTATAACTCTAATTAAAAAAATAAATAAATTAACAAAAAAACATTAAACCATTTCAAAGATGTCAATTTAAAAATTTGAAAGAATTTATATGACTGTTTGGGAAGTATATGTTTCGATGTTTTTTTTTTGTTTTCATTTGAAATTTAGTTAGCATATAAGACTGGATGCCCTTTTTTTAAGTCATTTGGAAAGGGATTTAATTAGAAGTCGAGAAACGACTTTAATGAATATATAAAAGTGATTTTGTTTGATTGTAAAGTTATTCGTTGATTTTTATTTTAGATAAGAAATTAGAGTATAATTTAGGGTAGTATTTGATTTTATATATAAAAGGTTAATTTTTTTATTTAAAATTATATGTGTTTGAGTGTTTTAAATTTAATGATAATATGAGATACTAATATTTTATAAGTTATATTTAAGTTAAAAGTGTATAGTTATATTTAAGTTAAAAATATTTTGATTTTAGAATAGGAATTAAAATTATTTGAGTTGGTTAAAAAAAAATTTAAATATAGAGTAATGACCAAAAGTTTAGAAACATTTTATAAGGAAGAGTGGAAGGTTGTCTTTTTTAGTCAGCACCTAACAAATTATTTCTAACGATGAAGTTCTCTTGTTTTTTGTTTACTAACGATGAAGTTGTGTTTTTTGTTTTTGTTTTGTGTTTTTTTTTCAATAATGAAGACAAGTTAGCTCAAATTTACAAATAGCAAAATAATAATAAATTTTACCATGTAAAAAGAAAAATCTTTTTTATTTCCATATAATAAGTTTGTTATAATTAATCATATTAAATTATTTGTTGATTTCTCGATATTTTATGTTATTATTAACCTAATCTTTTATTTCTATATAATAATTTTGTTATAATAAATATCTTTTAAATTATCCATTGATTTCTTAAATATTTTCCTTCTTTTTATTTCCCTATAATAATTTGTTATAATTAATCAAATATTAAATTGTTGGTTGTTATTGGTTAATTTCTTGATATTTTGTATTATTATTATATAATTTTTTATTTCTATATAATTATTTTGTTATAATAAATAGATTTTAAATAATTCTGTTATAATAAATAGATTTTAAATTATGGTTTGATTTCTTAATATTTTCCATTATTATTAACCTAATATAAATTAAAATATTATATAGAATATAACTGTTTAATAATAAATTATAATTATTGATATTAAATAATAATTATTATTTAATAATAAATATATATTCATATTATTATTAATGGCATAGAAATTACTTTTCACTTTTTTAATATTTGATTATAAAATTTTATTATATAAATTAATATTTTAATAAATTAATTTTCATCATTTTAATAAATTATATGAGAATTGTTCTTAATCTCAAGGAAACTTATTTGGAGTATTTTGACATTTAAGTATTGTGCGAGTTGGAACAAAAAGTTCCAAATGGTAGAGAGAAGATCCCAAATTGTGGAAATATGGTTTTAGGAGTTTAGGAATTGTTTGGGAATAGTTATCCTAAGAAATCATGACATGAAATGGGATGGTTTTGAGATATGGGAATTGTAAATGAGAATTTGTATAAGCTTCCTCATTATCAAGCATATTTTATACTTTATATGTTTTCAAGTTTTTGGTGTAAAAATCATTATTTTTGTTTTATCTTAGGCATTAAATAGGTAGGTAAATCTTTATAAATCATCTACAGATAAACTTCTAAGTGAATAATTACGACGTAATGCATTTCTCTTTGAGAAGAACCCCCCTAGATGCCACTATGTACCTCTCTTCACCATCAGATCCATGTTAGATGATTGAGAGTTCTTCCACCATTAGATCCCATTGGGTTAATTATCAACAAAATCTTGATTTGTGAAACCGTTCAACTTGTTCATCTTTAAAATAAAAATAATTATAACCCATTAAAATAATGCAAGTCAAGTACCTCAGTGTTCGGTGTTGTTCACAAATTCTTTCAGGATGTCAATGTATGGGGTAAGATATGTGAATCGAGAGCAATTATGCCTATTTAGATTAAGGAACAAATTCTTCTTTAAAATTTCGTGTAATCATTTTCTTGCCTTATTACACATTGTAATTTCTTTATTTGTAGCAAATATGCAAGAAATTGTGCAATAAAATTGTTAAATTGTAGGAGACATAGAATCCTAAAAAGCGCATGAGAGTTTAAAGATTTAGTAGAAGAAAATTATGGAACAACGTGCGGTCAGTGCTTGGTGAATCTGGTCTGCAAAACTTTAAGAAATCAAGAATATGCTCAGGAGATGAAAATTTATATAGAAATATATTGTTCTTTATTGAATTACTTAAATCAACCCTTCAGAGGAAGCTTTATTGTTGAATTTAGGTAAATTTGTTGAAAGTTAGACAGTAATTTCTATATTTAAAACACTATTTAAATCCTACGAGGGTTTTCCCTTGAATTTGAGCAAATTTGGTGAAATATTGAAAGAATTTTTTGATATGCTGAGAATGGTCAGTTAATTTTGTAACAAGAGAAAATAAATTATAATCAGTATAAGCATTATGATTTTTTTGCTTTACATATCCTACCTATCATGTTTGATTTTTTCAAGAAAGAGACTTTCAATAAGGCACCCACCTTATATTAAATGTTACTCAATTTAAATAAGAACTTTTTTTTACTTCCTACTGTACTGACTTCCTGTTTCTACAAACCCTCACTAATATTTCAAGGGAAATAATATCAGTTCCCACACAATACTAAGACATATTTAAAGTGGTATTTCAGTGATACAATATACTTTGACTAGAACAAGACATTTAATCACTTGTAAGCATAAATGGTTCAAAAATGAATTAATCTACTTCAAAGGTTGTTAGTTCTCTTTTTCATTTCACTAATGCATCTTCAATGTGCCTTTGAATTAATCTATTTCAAATGTTGTTAGCTATGTTTTGCATCAATAATGCATCTTCAATATGCCTTTCTTTCCCATTTTTGTGAAGTGAATGGTTTGGTTTGTATGGTTGATGTTCCTACTTTCAAGGTATGTTATTAAACTACTTAGAACTTAGAAGATAATACTTAATATTTAGCCAACATATTCTTTACTATCAACTCATGCTATTAGTTTGCTCAAAATATTACTACTTAAGATTTAGCCAACATGTTTTGTACTTATAGGCAACATTTTTTTTCCAGATTTTGTGCGATACAATTGTTAAATTGTAGGCGACAGAGAATCCTGAAAAATGCATGAGAGTTTAAAGCTTTAATAGAGGAAAATTATGGAACAGATTGCGGTCAATGCTTATTGAATCTAGCCTGCAAATATTTAAGAAATCGAGAATACGCTTAGGGGATGCAACCTTATATGGAATTTTTTTGTTCTTTATTGAATTGCTTAAATCATCCCTTGAGAGGAAGCTTTACCGTTGAATTTAGGTAAATTTGTTAAAAGTTAGACAGTAATTTCTATATTTAGAACACTATTTAAATCCTAGGAGGGTTTTCCCTTGAATTTATGATAAAACCAAATTTTGATAATTTAGGTTATACATTTAATAAGTTAATTGATTCATATTTGCAATGGTTCATTTCTTCCTATGTTGTATAGTTGTGATGTTTTTCAGATTTGTGACATCGGGTGAAATTCATGGGAGGACAATTTTTTTTTAATTTTCATAACAGGTGTAAGCAATGGGACGGTGGACGAGGTGATAAGGAAGCTTCCATGAGCTTGCACAATGAATCTCAATTTCTACAATGCTTCTAGTTATCAATTGGTTTTCTTATTTTTTCTTACTACCTACAATTCTGCAAAACATCTGTGGAACCCATGGGAGAAGAGAGTGATCATGTCCATATTATTGCACTATCAAATGCATTAGGTTGCTAGTTTGAGTTGTATGCCTTGACTAAAGTTCATGTGATATTGGTAAGACAGATGTCAATCATCATGATTTCATATCTTCCAATTTCCTTTTAAAAGAACTGGGATTAGAAACAGTTGAACCTTATGTAGTTATATTGTATTTCCCACGCAGTTATGACATTATTTATCCTAGGTCAAGAGCATTGTTTAAGTTCAAGGCACCACCTTTATAATTTTGCTAGCTTAGGAAGTTGTAGGCCTAGCTTTATTGGATTTGCTTCAAAACCACATATGTATTGAATTAATGTTTTGGGATTTTAGCTGCAAGTGTAAATATGAAATTGGCAATGATTAGAAAATTATAATTCCATTCAGGTCCACTGCTGACTTTCCAACTTTAATCAAGATTGTTGAAGGAAGGTTCCATTTCTATTGCATGGAACCTGAGTTTATTAAGTTGTGGCACGTTATATTTGAAATATTGATTTTGAAATGACCACAGTTTGTAGTTTTATGATTGATCAAATATTGTGAAAGGTTGTGTAAATAGGGCCAACCCTATGTCAAATTGGTATGTCTATACACCATTCAAATGAATTTGTGTCTTTGGATAAAACTTTGTTTTCTCCTTAAAAAAATTATAAAGGGATTGACACATGCCTCTGCAAATAATAAAATAAATTATTTGTTATTTTGAAAAGAGAGTATAATTGTAGTGTAAACAAGGTTTGGTCTAGAAAGATAGTGATGGCTTGGTTGACAACTCAATTGTTATTAATATATAAATTTAATCGTTATTGTTATTAATATATAACTTCAATTGCTATTAATATATAAATTCGATTATTATTTTTATTTTTATTTTTAACGAAGTCGGGTACTTTTGTATTATAAAAAACGAGAACAAAGTTCTATTACATAACTATCATGAGTTTTGGCGAAGAGGATCAAAATCGGGTGCGCAGACCCACTTTCCTCATTTCTGCCACTATGGGAATTGAAATTAAAGAGGGAACGGCTATATTGCCTGACAAAAGCGCCTCCTATGTAGCAAAATTTGCAGCGCATGGGATTTAGAAGAGTTTCTGGGTGACCGAGTCATCTGGCATGGGGTCTTTCTTGGCACTTGCTTTGGTGGAAGCTGAAGCTTGGTAGCTCTGAGTGAGAGTTTGATTTGTTCTATTGCTTCCTCAAGGTGACTGCACCTTCCTTTCAAGCTTTCTATTTCTTCCTTCTGTTTTTCCAGTTTCTTGCGCTTAGACCTACTGTCGGATTCATAGTCGCTCTTCAGCTCATTGAAGTGTTTGACGAACCTGTTGATCATGACTGTGTGGGCCTTGCACATTGTGCATTCTTTGTTGAAGAGTTGATCCAATGGCTTGATGATTCACTGTGGCTCGCCCTGGTTATCTGGCTGGTCCTCCATGATGCTATGGTGGATGTTGAGGTCTGTGAGGTGAAAAGAGAGTATAACAGCGGGGAGAAAGGGATTTAAGAGGAGGGGAGAACTGTGGGATTGGATCAGAGGGAAGAAACGCGGATTGCAAAGAAGAGGGAGCAACAAGACCGAGATCGAACCTCTGCAGCTGTCCAGAAACCCGAAGTCAGTAAACAAAAAGAACTTAGAGCTTAAATAAGTCGTTACCAGAAGCGCAGAGCTCGGCTCTGAGTCTCTACTGCTGATAGCGGAGTTCAGGGAGTGTCCCCTCTTGTAGTCGTTGTGGACGCACCCTCGGGCAAATGTATCACAAAAGACTGAGCTGAGAGGCTGTTGAAACTTCGCTTGGAGTTGAGGCCTGGGGGGAGCACCTTACTCACTCTAACACTCCTAATGGAATCTATGCCACTCACTGATAATACCACGATGCAAGCCTGAGACTGAAGACGCAGAACGAAGCTGCGAACGCCTGAGGAGGGAGGGGGTATATAAAGGAAGAGGGAGAGGCAATGCCTGAGCGAGATTTTTTCATCAGAAACCGAGGAGGGATCGAGATGCGGATTTAGGGTGAGATCTCCCTGAGGACTGAAGTGACTGATACCTGAAAGTTCAGGATAAAAATCACAGGGAGGGTGAGGAAGGATGGCGCTAAGGACGAGAGAAATGATGGAAGGCGGTAGCATGGGAAGGGGAGGAGGATCGAGGTTTGAGGGATCGGTACTGCAGAAGATTTTTTGTAAGATTTTACGAGAGCTGACCTGGTGGCTCTGATGGCAGGGAGGGGACTTATGGGATTGCTCTGACATATGACCTGTCATCCACACAAGCCTGGCCTTGCTTCCGTTTGACTGCTTTATTTGCAAGGGAATCCGCCTCAACGTTGTGTTCTCTGAGAACATGCATGAAGGATGTTTCTCCCAAGTCTCTTAAATTGTCCATTATCCTACTTCTGGTATTGTTGAGGCCTTCCTTTATGAATTTTTTTCCTGTGTTCATAGAAGATATTATAATGGCCGAGTCCCCTATGATGATAGCATTCTTCAGGCCCTTTTCGGAGAGAATTATGGAACCAAGGAGCAGACTATAGGCTTCTGCTGCATTGTTTGAAGCTTCCCCAAGACCCCATTCATATTTACAGATAGAAACTCCATTTTGGTCTTTTATTATGCCTCCTGCTCCTGCTGCTCCAGGATTATTCTTTGATGCTCCATCGAAGAAGAGAGTGGGGCGGTTTTGGGCGCGAATCCATTGGAGAATTTCTTCTTTGGTTCCCCTGAGCTTCCAGGAGAGTTGTTTCTTGTGAGCTTTGCTCTTTGGAGGAAGATTTTGGGTGTGACAGATATTAAACTTATTGTACCAATCCTTTTCCTCTTGAGCCCAGCTCGTCTGATCTGGAGTAGTAATGAGATTCGCACTCACCGCTTCAGATATGTTGGCCATTGTTTTTGCTATGATAGTGCCCGTTCTTGGTTGTATGTTGTTGAATACGTAGTTGTTCCTGGAAAGCCAGAGATTCCAGCAGAGGGTGGCGGGGATGCACTTCCAGACTCTGATTATATTGTTTTTGCCTTTTCTTTGGTGCGGGTAGTTTTTTTTCCAATTCTTCTGGAGGGTGTACACTATTCGTAGCTTCCTCGGGCTTCCAGGGGACTAGCGAGCTGATTCCAACAATTCTGAGCCCATGGGCAGAGGAGAAATGAGTGTTGTATAGTCTCCTCCTCTGCTTTGCAGAAGCAACAAATCGAGGGGCCTTGAATTCCTCTCTTCCTCAGATTTTCTGCAGTTAGGATTTTCCCTTTGAGAAGGGTCCAGTTGAAGTGTTTCACTTTTGGGATGCATTCAGACTTCCAGGTGGCTGTATGGAGGTTCCAATTGGCTGTTGGGTTTCTGTTCTGAAGAGATTTGTACCCTTCTCTAACTGAGAATGACCCTCCACATGAATCCCAGATGTATGTGTCTTCTTTCTCTTTATTGACTGGTGTTGTTCCCGAGAGGGAAGACTTCAGGTTGTGCCATAATTCTTTGAGCTCCTGGGGTAACTGCAACTCTTTCCAATCTCTCCATCTATTATGGTTCCATGAAGAGATGTCGTACAATGTAATTATCCTTCTATCTTCCATCCAATCCTGTAAAGGCCTGAGCTCTTGTTGAAGGTTCCTTGGATTGGTGTTCATTATCCTGTCAGCCCAAATTTTGGTGTCCTTTCCATTGCCCAGGAGCTTAGAGACATTTTCTCTAAAATGTGGCAGAACTTTTTTGATTAAACGCCATACTGGAGTGCAGGGTCTGTCTATTATAGGATCGTTGAGGATGTTAGAGTTTGGGCCGCTGAGGTATTTTCTTTTTATGGTCTCCACCCACCAAGATCCCTTGCTTGAGATGATCTTCCAAATCAGTTTGAGCCCCAGAGCCTGATTAGAGAGGCTTGGGATTTTTATTGAGAGGCCTCCTTTTTCATAAGGGAGGGAGACTTGGCCCCAATTAACTAAGCTGAACTTCTTAGTGTCCTGCTTTCCTCCCTGCCAGAGGAAGCTTCTCATAATGAGTTCCATATGCTTGTGGATGCTTGCTGGGGCCATCATAACCGCATATTGGTAGATTGGCAATCCTGATAGGACAGCCTTTATGAGGATAGTTCTGCCTGCTAGATTTAGCCAGGAGACTCCCCAACTTTGGAGGAGGCTTCTCATCTTCTCTATGTGATTTGTCCATACCTCTGCTTTGATGTGTTCCTTCGCCAGGGGTAAGCCCAAATAGGAGAAAGAACTCCAGTTTCTTTGGAGAGGGATATCAAATATTTGGGATATGCTTTGTTGTATCTGGTGCGGCACGTTCCAAGTGTAAATTTTATATTTCCTATTGTTTAATTTACCACCTGAAGCCTGAAGGAAAGCATCCAGAACTCTTTTGAATCTCCTCGCCATCAAGCTGGAAGCTCCCCCAATTAGAAGCGTGTCATCCGCGAATAGAGAGTGGTTTATCTCCTTTATTCCTCTTTCAATGCTTATCCCCATTATCTCTCTCTTGAGGCGGAGATTTTCTAGGTGTACACTTAGAGTTTCCGCCATAATTATGTAAAGGAAAGGGGATAGAGGGCACCCTTGCCTAAGACCCCTGGTGCTTTTGAAGGAATTGCTTGGGCGACCATTGATCAGCGGGGCGGTCCATGGGTTGGAGATACACCCACTTATGATGTCGACTACTTTGGAGGAGAACCCGAATTTTCTCAATGCTGCTCTTAAGAAGGAGTAATCCACTCTGTCAAATTCGTTAGCCATATCCAACTTAATGATCATTCCTCGTTCTCCTTTGATGAGACTGTTGTGGATGGCTTCCTGTATAAGAATAACATTGTCTATGATCTGTCTCTTAGGGACAAAGCCACCCTGGTTCTCAGAGATTATGATAGGGAGGAGATTCTTGAGCATGTTGGCGATGATTTTTGTTATGATCTTGTACGAGACATTGCACAGTGATATGGGGCGGAATCTATCAAATGATTTGGGGTTTGCTTCCTTGGGAATTAATGCGATGTGAGAGGATTTCGTGTAGTCCCCCAGCTTGTGCTTTCTGAATGCGTTTTTCACCATTCTCACAAAGTCCTTTCTTATGATTTCCCAATGTTGCCTGTAGAATGCTACTGAAAAGCCATCCGGCCCCGGAGCCTTGTCTTGTTGCATGCTGAAGGTGGCTTCTCTTATTTCTTCTTCGGTGGGATCTTGTTCCAGCTCACTGTTATGATCCTCCTTAATTTTGCTCTCAATTAAACTGAGGAAAGCTGCGCTGTCGTGTTGTTGGGGATCTGCTCTAAGGAGAGCCTTAAAGTGTTCGAAGGCTGCATTTTTTATCTCTTCTTGTTCATGCAGTTCTCTCCCTTCCACTTCTATTTTGTCAATTTGATTTCTAGCTCTTCTGGTCTTGACGTTATTGTGGAAGAAAGAGGTGTTCTTGTCCCCTGCTTTCAACCAAAGACAGCGGGATTTCATTCTTTGTTCCTCTTCCTCCACGCGGTTTTGCCTGTAGAGCTCCATGAACATGCTTTTTTCCTTTTCTATGTCTTTCGCTGTGGGCTGAGTTTGTTCTTTCTCCTTGTGCCATCTCTCCATTTCCGACAGCAGGTCGTTTCTCTTTTTTCTTTCGGATCTTGCCAGCTCTCTCGCCCACTGTTTTATGACTGACCTTAGTTGTTTTAGTTTCGTTTCCCACACGTAGTGAGGTGAGCCTGATATTTCTTTTGCCCACTGATTTTGCACAAGAGTGCTGAATTCTTCATGGCTATCCCAGTGCTTGTTGTATTTAAAGGGAAGGGGGCCTAAATTTGTTCCTTTATTCAGAGAGAGGACCACTGCTTTATGGTCTGAGGCTGTTCCGTGAATTGTGTGGCTTTTAATTACCTGGAAGTTGTTGGCCAACCCTTCCTGTATGAGAAATCTGTCTAACCTTTCTTTAATATTGTGAGAGCCTGCTCTCTTGTTAGTCCAAGTATATTTTCCATTCGACAAAGGGGTGTCGATCAAGTTAAAGAGCTGGATTATTGCTTCTAGCTTATCTCTTGATGAGTCTGGGTGGAAGTTACCGCCAAATTTTATACCATTTCAGTCATATAAATTAAATAATTGATAACAATATATAGGTATTCATTTGTAATAAGTTATTGGATTTATAATATATAATACATTACAAAATTTAAAAAATCATAAAAAATAGCTAAATTATGACTCTATTTTTATATTATATTATTATTATTATTATTATATAACCATAAAATATGTAACAAGATTCTTAATCATGGAAATTCAACACTACTTTATCATGGTGATTCTTGACTAGTAAATAGGATTTGTTACAATACCATGGCTTATCAATAACACGTCCAAAAAACCATAACTCATTTCATATGACACTCGTTCATATACCATTTTTTTTATTAATCAATTTAATTAAAAAGGTAAAAGGAGTATAACTACTTTTAAGATAAATATCAAATTTTAATCCATCTAGTACTAAGAAAAGAGTTATCACTAATCTATTTTATAACACAATTTGACCAGGAATGTTGAATGGCAAGCTATATAAAAGGTTATGTTAACCTTTTATCCAAGTCCTTTCAATTTGTAATGGGAAGTCACAAATTTCTCATACGGTTATTTATTTGTTTTAACATTTCTTAATTTAAACTATAAACTATGGATGGTTATTTGATATATTAATCATGCAATCACATAGAGATCGGTTATAAGCCTAAAATGATATTTATTGTTGCACAGAAGAATCATCACACAAAGCTATTTCAAAGTGGTGGTTCGAGCAATGTGCAACCAGGGAAGTATTCTTCTTAAATTTTATCATTTGTATAAGTACAACTGCATTAGAATCAACCATCATATAGGTATCTAAACCATTAGTGTGAATCGTTATTTAGTGGCAATATTTCCTTTTGTGTTATGTGCACAAATTATGTATATAACTTTTGTGTTCTATGTTAAAAGCCCTATAGAGACCAAACATCCCCTGTAGAGAACTTCAACTTAACTTAACAGTGGCATCATGAGAAATTATCGAATAGCCATTTTTGTGTGCAAATTGAGAAAGTTATGGGGAATGGCGCAATTGGGAAGAAGTGCAACAGATAGAAGTAGTCCATAACATTTAACAATTTGGTTCAAGGTCGTATACTTTTATTGCTTTTTCATGGGGATAAGCTTTAAAATGTGCATATGGATGACATAAAAGTCCACAAATTGTTTAACAACATAATGGAATGGAATATGATGATCTCATTATCATGCAAGAAAATTCTAATTGAAGATTCATAAATATATTTGGATCCTCTATAGTTTTTGGTACATCCACAAGGGAACATTTGACAAGACAGGAACCGAAAGAAGGTATAAAAAGGGTAGCTACAGGGAAAGCAAAGGATATCAAATGCCTCCAAGAAGAACACCTCAAATCGGGGCAAGAATATATCATCCACACTTATAAACAAAACTAAATGAAATAATATGGGAAGGCCTTTCAACTTCCAGCATATTGGACAACAAGTCTTATTATATCAATCTTCAAAGGAAGGGAGAAGAAGAACTTCGGTAACTACATAACAAAAATGGTCAACTTGGTGTTTTTGAAACTAATGGAAGTAATGATAGGAGGGAAATACGGTAAATAGGTCAAAATTGAAGGGAAAGGGGCCTGAAGATGAGCTAAATTTTTTCCCAAGCACTCTATTGTTGATCATTGCATTAGCTTAAGGCACATGATAGAGAAAAATTTGAGACTCTAAAGATGAGGAATCTTAGTGCTACTTCATGGACTTAGGATTCAACATATAACAAGGGACATTAATAGGAGAGAAAGTCCTTGCCTACATATTACATGATAGGAAGATCATAGTGCTTGCCCCATATATTACTTGATAGGAAGATCATAGTGTTGTCAATCAAAGGAAACATGTTACTAATGGAAAAATCACATAGAGAACCCTTCACTTCCAGAGTCATTTAAGACAAACAAAATATGATGTACAAAGATTGTCTATACACCAAGTAATTAGTGATAACCTAAGACCATTTTCTTAGGACATTGAAACTAAACAACATAATAGAACTTATAAATTAACAGAAAAAATAGGTCATGGAAACACCAACATTCATACTACTCTTCATATGAAGAATTGCACCATGTCAACTCCATATCTCTTTCAATCATTGGGAACATAGAAAGGTGAAGTTGAAGAAGAAAATGCTTCTATAATAATTTAAGGGCTGAGCACTAAGCACGTGTAAATATTTGGGATATTTTATCAGACTTTAGAGAAAATGCACATTGATACAAATAAAATGGCTAGAACAGCCACACTAATTGATGGGATAAAATACACACTTATCAGGACTTGAACTATGGTTGGGAGGATATCACCATCCCCACTTAAGCATTAAATCTAGCACTTGGTGTGTTTTTACTTAATATATATGACTAAAATTATTTCCATTAATGCACATTTAGAGTTGCAAGTTGCAACAACACCAAAAAAATCAAATTGAAGATTGAGACAAAATACCTTAACTCTCTCCTCAACTTTTCCCCTTGTTTCAACAAATGGAATGAACACCCACAACTTACAAAATATACCTAACAAATGGACCTTCATTTATGAAATTTCCTTGAAAGGATTTTACATGACTCAGAATACCTTAACTCTCTCCTCAACTCTTCCCCCTTGTTTAAACAAATGGCATGAACACCCATAACTCATAAAAGATACCTAAAAAATGAACCTTCACTTATGAAATTTCCTTTAAAGGATTTGACATTGGACAAGATACATCAGTTAAACATTCGTTATGACATTTCAAATTATCATGTTAGTTTTCTCTGATAGGAAAAAATACTGAGTGTCTCCTACCAAATGCACAATAAAAATTAAAAACTAAAAATGATGATACGAGGTTTGAAAAACATTCAAAAGTGTCTTCACTTTTATTTCCTTTCTTCACTACTCAATATCATCTTTTATTGTTCTTTCCCTCTAACCTCTAAAGCTTCTTCAAGGTCTTTTAAGTATCTCACCATTCATTAAGTTTAAAAATAATGTACTCAAATTTTTGCTCCCTCTCTTGATTTTCTTCTGCACATTGAATTTATACTCACTACCTTACTGCTTCTAGTGTTTTCACTACCATAGGTCACAAGGTAAAATCCAGTCAAATCCCTCGAAGTTAATAACCACTCTTGTAGTTGGAGGTTTACATAGACCTCAATCAAAATATTACAAGAAAAAGGGAGGGGTTATAGTTTAAGTCTTTTCCCAGAGTGAGTATATTATTTTGAAAAGTTCATAGAGAATATAGTCTGTCTATTATAATGCAGAACAAAAATTGGAAATTTTGATTGAATTACAATGTAATGTTAGTCTCTCCCCAAGGCAGTATGACTTGTCTATCATTGATCATCTAAATAAAATGAGAAACCTTGCCATTCTTGTCTTTATGTGCAACCCTAGGACACAAGGTATTGTTGAAATTTTTTATTACTTGTTTTGAAAAGTGAAGGTAAGAAAAGCAGAATAGTGATTGCAAACATTAAGCAGAGTACAATCATGTAAAACACGTCTTTGTAATTTTCGAAAGTATGCTAGTGCCTGTGTATATTATGCATGGTTTCTAGCATAAATGAGCCAATTGTATGAGATAATATGAGAGATGAAATTAAAAAGAAGTCCAACCAGTTATATGGGATCATAACTTTGAAATATATGTATAAGACATGTCTAACAGGTTCACCCCAATTGATAATGCCTTCACTGTGCTTTACTTGATGCATGTACCTTGCTCCTCATCTTGTAGATTTTGAGGCCTAGAAATCCTCTCTTTGTAAATGTTTTATATTACCTTATTATCCATTTGACGATTAAATGTTAAAATTATGTTGCTTTTTCTTTGTGAAGAACTACCCTCCTCAAATCCAAATTAATGAATCTATTTGACCTAGTGCAACGGCACATAGAGGGGAAAAACTTCAAACACAAGTAAGACAATGAAATATTGTCTAAATCAGTGTTTGCAAGAAGAAGTATAGTAGCTTTACTGACGCTGGAAAAAATTGTCCATATTACATGATGTAAACTTGATAAGACAATAAAATAATCATGTACAAAATTTATACTTCATAATTAACTTTGCATCAGTTGACAAAATTCCAATGCCTCAAGATAGTTCTTTACCACACCCAATTATTTGTCTCTGTTATTGATTGTGAATAGCCTTATAGGGTTGACATGAACATCTCTTCAGGACCTCCTCGACAAATCGTGCCCTATTCCCTTTTGACTTATTATGGTGATATTTTATTTTCTTCCAGTGTTGAACTAGCAAAAACACAAGGTTCAAACATAACAGAGAACTTTTCTAAGTACTTTTCATAAATATGATCTATGAATCAATTGTCAAGCTAATATAGCTAGAAGTGTTCCTCTGCAACTTCCACCCAAAGACCAAAAATGCTAGAGACCTTGATATCTAACCATTGATCCTCAATCTGTTCGTCACAGATGTTATGCAACAGAGACCTTAAGTCCCTAGCCAATTTAGGAAGTTTCCTCACATGTAAAAACTCCCTCATATCAAGTTCTTTTAAGCTAAATAATTACCCCAATTGATTTGGAAGCTGTATTAGGCACCCACACAATGAAACATCAAGGGACTATAGTTGTCTAAGTTTACAAATTTAATATGGTAGTTCTTTTAAACTTGGACATGCGTACAATTTGAGCATTTTCAGTGAGTTGAGATATTCTATATCATTGGATAACTTGTGAAGATAATGGAAGTTTATGATGGACAACCGTTGAATGGAAGTCATATTATATATACTTGAAGGCAGTTCCTCCAAATTGCGACAATGATCAATAATGAACTCAAGTAGACCAGGGAACTCCAAACACAACCCTCTATATAATCTAGTCATATTTCCACAACTCTCACATAGAATCAACGACAACTTCTATAATTTTTGCTAGGATTCAAAGTATATTGAAGGGGAGGAAGAGATAATCTCTCTAACTGACAACTTTTAGCTGAGTAAATGAAGAGAAGTATAATATCCCTTGGAGTGTAGCGCACTTAAAATTGTGATTGAAAACTATAAGAACCTTTAGTTTATGCATTGACTGTATAAATGGTGGAAGAGAGTATTCACTTGTAGAAAAGTTTAAGATAAGAGCCTTGGCATTGGAAAGTTCGTATGACACCAATCCTTCATTAGACCTTGACATAAAATAATGCAGAAATTAACACATTTAGAAACACATTATGTGCAGGTAGAATGTAAGAGATTTCAAGTTTTTGTTCAAGTGAGACAATTCAATATTGAAAGAAATATGCACCAAACATGTGTGGAAGGAAACACTCTTACTTTTTATCTTTAATGATTCTTTATATGTCACAATTCTTCTCAAATTTATGCCTTACAACGTTTCCTTTGCAACATCTAGTGCAATTTCTAGTATACAATTTATTTCCATGTATTTAATGAACTTGGTTGTGTGAAGTAGCTAATATGAGGGAAATGTGTAATTCCATGTGTCATTTTTAAAGTAAAAATAAGATATCATCTAAATGAAAAAAACAATATTCTCTATAATAAAAAAACAAAAATGAATAAAAATGTTTGATTAGTTTTAATTAAAAGCATTAAAAACATCAATAATCTCATTTTGGGTTCCTTCTTGATATTACAATATGGTATGGGTGATAGCATTGAATTTGTTTTAAAATCAGGGCTTGCATTCTGATCTAGGGTTTTAGTCAGGGTTTGAAGCTGGTGACCATGGTGGGTGGTAAAGGAGGGAGTTCTGCTCCCTCCTACAATCACATAGTCGCGAACAGAAACAAGCAAATTGATCTGCATCACTTCAAGGAGCCAACAAAGGGGATCAGTAAGGAGACTGAAATAGGAAATATCAAATCTCAAGAACAAAGAGAAAATCATGAGGAAGATAGCAGGGAGAAGAGGAAAGAGGGCAGCAGTCAGAAAGCTGCACCTTTGAGGGTGACAGGGGGCTGCAAACCCAAGTCGACCATTACTCCTCGGGTCGTTTTAAGTGACCCAGCGCTACAGGTGCACAGAGATCACATGGCGGAACATGCGATCATATGCAAATTTATGGGGACTTGGCCGACAGAGAAGGCCTTACATGCATGGATAAGGTACCACTGGAAACCAAAAGGAGAAATAAACCTTCACCTTGGATCCAAGGGTTTCTTCACGGTGGTGTTCACGAGCTTAGAAGATAAAGACAAAGTGTTCGAGGGAGGACCCTATTTTTACACTGTTACAGGCCTATACATGCGACCATGGGTGATGAACTTTGTCCCAGAACGAGAAAATTTCACTTTAGTACCGGTATGGATAAGACTTTACTCCCTTCCTTTAGATTATTAGTTGATGGAGTCTCTAAAGGCTATTGGCAATCAACTAGGGCATTTTATAAAGACATCAAATGCGACATTAAGAGGCAAATACACTTCCTTCACTCGGATCTGTGTGGAAATCGACCTATGTGGGGCACTCCCAGACGAGATCATTTTAGAAGTTTATGATGAGGAATGGGTGCAGGCGGTGGACTATGAGCATATCCCATTTAGGTGCCGCAAGTGCCATGAACATGGGCACCTATACAGAGACTACCCATTAAACAAAATGGAAAGCAACAAAAAAACCACCATAAGAAAGATCCCTAGGCTTTCACTAAGGTGGGGGTAAGGGGAAAGGAGGAAAGCGGCACCAAAAGAAAATCAATGAGGACAGACAACTGAGCCATACTAGTTTCAAAATCTTAGAAGAAGAAATTGGAAACAATCGGGAAAACTAGAAATCAGAGACTAAGACCAATGAGAAGGATAGGGATACTAGCATGGAGGACATACCAGAGAACAACCAACAATAGGAGGATCTACCAAGCATTGTGGAGCTCAACAGGGACCATGAGATGACCCCAAGTGAGGGCGGGAACGAAGGATCATGAACTACAAGAGATTCTTGAGAAGGAAAACTTGGATCTAGAAAAGTTTCTAGAGTGGGTGATTAATAAAGGAATTGACTCCCTGCCAAAAGAGGAGTTTGACAGGGTTCAATAACTCTTCCTATGGAGATCCCAATAGAAGAGTTCTGGAGTCAAAAGAAACCATGACAGCCAAGAAAATAGAGGGATGAAGATAATGGAGGAAACACCGGGGCACTCTTCCAAGAACCCGGGTAGGAAAAGAGGAAGGAAAAGACAAAATGAGCTGCTGACAGAATGTGGAAAACTCATGATCAAATCAGGTAAGATGAAATATCTGACCAGTTAATCTTTTACAAACCTTTCTTAATGAAGTTCACAACCTGGAATATTAGGGGTCTAGGAAGTAAAAGGAAACAAAGAAATCTCAGCAATAGAATAAAAGAAGAAAAACTCGACATGGTTTTCATTCAGGAAAAAAAATGATCGATGGATAAAATTAGGGAAATACATAGCAAATGGTTAAGCAGGTATGAGTATCTAGAGGTTAATGCAGACAACTTGGCAGGAGGGATTCTTATGCTCTGGGATCCCCAAAAACTTGGAATCCTGGATGCGGAAGCATCCAGGAACTATCTTTCGTTGGTAATACAACCTATGGGTGATAAGGAGAGTTACATTATTACAAATGTCTATGGTTCTCAAAAACTATAAGACAAAATCAATCTCCTCACTTCCATTGAGGAGCTAAGAGAGAGAATACACCCTGGATTCTGGCAGGGAATTTCAATATGATCAAATCTCTTACAGAGAAAAAAGGGGGTACCAGAACGCTAGGTAGAGACTCCATTGCCTTCCAGAACTTCATAAATAACATGAGATTAGTGGATGCTGAAACAATAAATGGCACCTTCACCTGGAACAACAAGAGAGGAGGGGCTTCTCAAGTTGCCTCTAAACTAGACAGATTCATGATCTCAAAGGACCTATAACTCACAGGCCCTAACATGTTAGCTTTAATCCTTCCTTTTGGAGGCTCAGACCACTGGCCTGTCTAACTTGAAGCCATTTTTACGGGCACACTGAGGAATAGACCTTTCAGGTTTGAAAATGTCTAGCTTTCTCACCCTGACTTCACTAGCAATATTGATAAATGGTGGAGGGAAGAGTTTCCCTTTCAAGGCACTAAAATGTTCATGCTACAACAAAGACATAAACACATCAAAATTAGACTCAAAGATTGGAACAAAAAACAATTTGGTAACATTTTCGAAGCCAAAAAAGAAGTTGAACAGAAACTTCAAGGGATCAATCATCTCATGATCACGGATGGCTTTAACGAGGAAATGAAAACTCAAGTAGATGCTCTTTAGAAGGAATGGGATGACAGGTGCAAGCAAGAGGAGATTTTTCTGGAGACAGAAATTGAGAGTACAGTGGATTAAAGAAGGGGAAAGAAACAAAAAGAAAATTCACAAGTCAACATTGAGGCACAGGTCACACAACAGAATTCTAAAACTCAAAGATTATCAAGGGAAAGAGCTCGTCACCAACAAAGAAATGGAATCTGTCCTAGTACAACACTTCCTTAGCATTGCAAAGGAGCCTCTCTTATACATGTCACAGTTCATTAACAAATTCACAAGGTACATTCCCAAGTTTGTCACTAGGGAAGACAATCATAATCTCAATAGGCCAGTATCTGAAGATGAGGTCAGTGAAGTTATCAATGAGATGAAAAATGGGAAAGCTCCTAGCCCGGATGGTTTCAATGTGGACTTTTTCAAGGAATGTTGGAAAACGGTCAAACAATACATCCTTGAGGTGGTGGAAGACTCAAGAAGATCCAGATCAGTCCTCAAGGCTCTCAATGCCTCTTTCATAGCTTTGATTCCAAAGCAGGAGAAATCCATCACACTGAATAGATTCAGACCCATAGATTTATGTAATGTGGTGTAAAAAATTATTTCAAAAGTGATTGCTAACAAACTCAAGCCCCTTCTTCCAGCTCTCATCTCAGAGGAGCAAACTGGTTATGTGGAAGGAAGACAGATATTCAACAACATCATACAAGCTCATGAGGTGGTACACTCTCTGAATAGAAACAAGCAAGTTGGTATGATCATATAGCTTGACGTAGTGAAATCTTATGACAAGCTCAGCTGGTCTTACATCAGGGTAGTTTTGAAAGCTTATGGTTTTGACCGCAATTGGATCAAATGGGTTATGGCCCTTGCATCCACGACCAGTTTCTCAATCCTGCTTAATGGCTCACCCTCAAGAACCTTCATGCCTTCTAGGGGACTAAGATAAGGAGATCCACTCTCCCCCTTCCTCTTTGTGCTCATTATGGAAGGGCTAGGCAGAGTGATAAAAATGGCAAGTGGTGAGGGAAGAATCAAGGGTTTGAAACTCACCACAGATGGAGTGACCTCAACTCACCAACAATTTGTGGATGACACAATGCTGCAGGGCATTCCCACGATCAAGGAAGCCAAAGATTTAAAAAAAATCTTGAATGACTTTGCTATGGCCGCTAGTACAGAGGTAAGCCTTGACAAATCAAAAGTTTTCTTTTTTAACACTAACATTGCTATTCAAAGAAATATTACCAGAATTCTAGGGTTCCAAAGGGATCAATTACCCTTTAAGTACCTTGGAATGTCCCTTACAGACAAACCTCTAAGCAGGGGAGTGTGGGAGCTGGTCATTAACAAACTTCAGGATAAAGTAAGGAAATGGACATGCAGATCTTTAAATTTAGCAGGGCACCTTGTGCTCACAAAAGCTATTCTATAGACCATACCCATTTTCATAATGTTTGCTCTTCCTGTTCCTAAAGGAGTTTTACAACATATCAGGAACATTCAAAGAGATTTTCTTTGGAGCAAAGGGGAAGAGAAAAAGAAATGGGCTCTGGTAGCTTGGGATAAGTTATGCAAACCTAAGGCCCATGGAGGTTTGGGGCTTCATGACCCCGAAACCCTCAGCAAAGCTTTGGTGGAGGTGGCTCAAGGAATCAGCAACCCATTGGGCCAAGCTTTAGAAATAGAAATATGCAAGAAAAGAGATCATATTCGAATGTCTAGACTTATCAAGGGCTCCGACATTTGGAATCTTGCTTGGGAAAATAGAAGCATTGTCTAGCAGCATAGCTTCTGGGAGATCCAAGATGGGAACCTGGCAAGATTCTGGGAGGACAAGTGGCAACAAGAACCAAACCTGTTTAGGGAAGAACTAATTGATCTCAAAAATGACACCAATAACAAAGGTTTATGCATGGTAAGTGACTTCTGGGAGAAGGTAAGGAGAAATGGCAAATGGAGAATATGGAAGGATCTAGGCTATAGGGAAGAGAGCCCTTTGAAGCTTAGGCAAACTCTCTTGCTATGGACTTGGAACAAAGAAAGATTTTTGTTTCATCCTCGTTTGACCAGCTAAGATGGGGAAGAAACATAGAAGGTAACTTTAACCTCAAAGAATCCAAACAAATAGCCCTAGGTTTTGATTATCAAAACCCTGATAAGGCATGGAAGAACCTCTGGCAGCACCCGCATTAGATGAAGATAAAGTTGTTCATGTGGTTAGTTCAACAAAAGAAAATTCTAACTTGGGAAAGTCTTCTGAAGAAAGGTTTTGTTGGCCCATCCAAATGCTTTCTGTGCGATACACAAGAGGAGATGATGGAACACTTACTCAACCTTTGCCCCTTCACCTCAACATTGTGGGATTAGGTGGCCTCAGTCTTCAGGCAAACTGATAGGGATGGCCTCAGCATTACCAACTCTTTGAGGAATTGGAGAAGGAACTTCTCAGGAAATGAGATCATCAACAACACTTGAACTCTGGTTCCAGGCTTCTTAATCTGGGACATCTAGAAAGCATGCAATGGAAGGATTTTCAAGAGCAAAACTGGCTCAACCCAGAACAATATTGCATAGATATTAAGACAGCTCAAAGATACTGTGGGTGCAATGTTAGGGAGACCTCCTGAGAACCCAACTTTGCCCCAGGACACTCGTATACTGCTATAGTTGGGTCTCCATTCGTTAGTGCCCCTGAGCATACACAAGGATGTGATCCAGATAAACGTTGTTAAAGACTTTTGGCAACCTCCTCCTTATGGTTTCTTGAAAATTAACATATATGGGGCCTCTAAAGGTAACTCAGGGATGACTGATTTTGGCGGGGTCATCAGAGATGAGCAGGGGTGCATAACGGACATCTTTTATAATCATTTGGGAGCTGCCACAAATAATATGGTGGAGCTCATGGCCTTAAAGTAGTGCCTAGAAATACTAATTGAGTCAAATTCTCATAATGTCATCATTGAAGCAGACTCGGTATTGGTTATTAATGCAGCCAAGAAGATCTGCAATGAAAAAGCACCTAGAAAAGTATCAAAACATTGGTGACTTTTGCAGGTCTTTCAGTGAATTCACTCCCACCTACAAACCCTAAGAACGACCAGCTTTGTTCATGTGCGAAGAAAAGCCAATATGCTAACTGATCATCTCATGAATGAAGGAGTGTTTTGCAAAGAAACTTACAGTAGGTATGCATGGGACTCAACACCCTCAGGGAAAATGCATGAGGATTGTCAAAGACAGGTGGACAAAGACATGGAAAACTTCCAAACTGTTAGGAGTGAACAAGAAGGAAGACTAGTGGAAGTAGGAGAAAGTGGAAGTGAAAGTCATTATAACCGTTAATTTTAAAAAAAAGAAGAATAAAAGGAAAAAGGGAGAAGATAAATGCTTAAAACAGAGCTTTCCACAGGGGAGAGGCACTTGGTAAACAACAGGCATCTCAGTAGGTCATTGACCACGGATCTTGACAGCCTTTGTAATCAATTTTCCATCGAGCAAAAAAGCAATTGGAGGTTAACCACCATTAAGCGGACCTAATGCTCTTTAGTTTAATGGTTTATAACCCTCATCGGGTTTGAAAAGGAAATTATATACTATGCAGGTTTCCGCTCCGATATCTCAGAGGACCATCAAATCAATCGTCGGGTTCTATAAGTAATCGGAGCTTAAGTTTCAAAACGGACCCGAACTTTTATAAACCAATGGCTCACAATCATTTCGAGTCCATGAACCGGGATTGTGATCGTCGAATCTCACGAGATCTTAGATGGTTTTGGGTTTGTTTTGGGTTATGTATTTGGTTACCCTTCATAGGGTTAGCCCTTGTTGATCCTTACATTGCAAAGCCATGAAAAGCCATTGTAAAGCCATGTAACATATGTAATCTTTCTTGTGGTTAACAGAAGGCTCCATTCTTATTTGAACAAAAAAAAGATATTACAATATGGTATGAAAGAGATGTAGTAAAAATATTTCACTTTCATTTTTAA